>VZUI01019421.1:0-61981 GCA_013401135.1 Cettia cetti | reverse complement strand
GAATTTTTTTTTTTTAATTGTTCCAGGAAGGTGTCTAGTTTAGGACACCATCCAAAATCGGGTGGACTTCAGAAACTCTGGCTCAGAACCAAGGTGTCTGTTCTGTATACCTGTTATATATATACTCTGTTTTCTTTCCAAAAGTCCCTGTTAAAATACTTTTAGAATGAGGATTTGTGCCACTCAAAGGGTTCATTCACTGCACTGCTAGACATCTTTTAAAGATGAAATTCATTCGGTGCTGTGCTACCTACAACCCTAACTGAGCCAGTAGTAAATACAGACTATTGAACATATGCTTTCCTGGCTAGCAGTCAGACTTCTTTAGCAGAGATTCTTTTATGCATACCCTCCCTTTTGAGCTAATGCAATAGTGAAACATGTTTTCTAAAGAAAACCTGTGTATGAGAAAATTGCTTAGACATGCATAATCTTTTTTCAAGAAGCTGTCAAGGATTTGTATTGATGCTTGATGGTATGTTATTAATATGCTACAAAAATAATTTAAAGGCAGTAGAGCAGAGCTGTTTATACTATTTGTGGTAATATTACCATTACTAATTACATTATATTGTAATACTCACTGATTTAAATCAACTGCTGGCAATGAAAGAATTAGTGTGGGATGGTATAACAAGCCAAGATTTTAGACCTTTGAGTTTAGTTTGGCATTATCTTGTTGAAAAATGTTTTTCATCTTGTTTAATGTGAGTGAAACATTTTTGCTATGCAAATTGCTGCAAAGACAGCATTATTTTATTGGCTTCGGTTTTCAGTTTAGGTCTGGCTTTTGTAGAATTAGAAAAATTTTAAAGAGCTTGAAGATTATATGTTTTTTTAATGGTAAGTCATGTTACGAAGAAACACAAAAGGGAAGGAGTCCTTAATTTTTTTTCTCTGTATGGAGGTAATGGATCACAGATAAAACATCTTAGGGTATGAATCAGCCTTTAACTCATTAGTCAAGCAAACCTGTTAATTTTATTATTGTATATGTTGTGGGTTAAACCTCAACACAACTCCTTCCTCTCCATCCAGTATTAACATCAATGTCAGAACTGGGATAAAATCAGAGGCATTCAGATAGAAGAGAAAAGTAAGATTAGAGTTTATAGAAACAAGGTACATGAAGAAATGAATACGAAGGTCTGTAGCAATTTAGGTTCTTTACGCAAATATTGAAAAACTGTATTTTTCCAGTTCGTGAGAAGGAAAGCTACTAACAGTGGGCTCAGTCAGTTGTATCCTAGGTATTGTAATCAGGGTAGCTTCTGAAGTTTCTTTCAAGCACTGCTTTTTTTCTTTGATATCCTGGTGGTCTACATTAGGACTATTTTATCACTGTTTTTATAGTGAGAAAAATAAACTGATCATGTTAATCTCCCTTTGAATTTTTCTGACTATTGTCAGAAGTTTACACTTCTTTTGAATGGCAGCAGTAGCTAACTGTATGCTCTTCCTCAATGAGAAGGCTGCAGCTCCCTTCTTCATAAAAGAGAATTGATGTTCCACCTGTGCAAATCTTTACCAGAAAGTCTCAATGTATGTGTTTATTCCCAGCATGGATTTGAGCTTATTGACTTCATGGGATTGAAGTCATAACATTAAATTGTGGGGGGAGGGAAAAAAGTGTATATTGAACTATAGTGCCAATTCCAAAGTTGAATCACACCCACTTTTGGGTTTTAGTAAAATGTAGCTTTTCTTGACTAAGAGTTTTTCCAGTCTTCTTCTGAGATGTGAAGGATTGTCCTTTGCATAATACACTGCCTCTGAGAGAAAATGAGGAAGGTGGATTTCTGCTTTTAAAGAAAGATTCTATTTTATTTTCTTTTTGTTGTTGTTGTTGTTTGGTTGTTTTTTCTGTTTTTAGCATACTGTCACCATTTAGAAATCTCTAGAGAGTATAAAAAGTGTGCTCATTTTTTTCCTTTCTTTTTCCCATCACATACTGTTTACTAAATTGATGCTGCAGCTCCTGAACCAATCTGTTCCCTGACTGTTGCTGGGGATGTGCTCATTCAACTGACCTTTTCTGCAGTTTCACCTGAAGAAAGTTTCACAGCTGTGAGAGGTGATACATAGGCCCTTATCATCCACTTTTCCCAAAATGTATCCACAGAACTGGTGCAGTGCAATAAACAGCAGAGCAAAGCAGTGCATTGTTGGTCACACAGTGATTTGGATCTTAGATATTTTTGACCTTAGAGCTACCAGTAGATTGTTTACTTGTGTTTTTTTCATTGATAAATCACATCTCTGTTGAGCTAAATTTAAACCACCAATTTATTTAATGTGGGAGTAATCCACATAAGCCTAAATAGTGGTCATCTGTTTCTCAGGAACCACACATTATTCTTTGTCTTACTTACCCTATCTTCCCTTTGCCCTTAAGACGAGGGGGGAAGACTTCACAGATGATAATTTAGGGAACACTGGAGAAGCAAACAACCACAACAATTTGATATTTGTAGGATGATAATATTATCCTTTATGGCTGAAACCAGTTATAAACTATCATCATTTACAGTCAGTCCAGATCCATTTCAGCCATAAAGATTTGCACTGTACTAGAAATAGCAAGAGGTATTTAGTTAATAATTGGATTTTGTTGTCCTTATGTGTGGATTGTATCTAGATGTTGGTGTTCAAAATAAGAGAAGACTTCTGCAGGAATTATATATTCAGTACCTTACATGTAATAAAGTTTACATCTGTCAAATAGTCTCACATCAGGAGATCAGCATTAATTAGACATTACATAGACAATAACTAGAAGAGAGCAATGAATTGACTGTAAAATATGAAAGGTGAACTTGATCTTATGTTTGTACTGTCTTTGCAGAGTTAATTCCTTCTTACATCTCATTTTAACTATTACTAGTAAAGTATCAGAGACTTTATTTGACAAAGGAACCTGAGATAAAGGCAGAGGGATAGGTCTGTGAGGAAAAGGTGATTAAGAGATGTGATTCTTATAAAGATTTTTGATAATGTAAAGTATTGCAAATACAGAAATGTGTGGGGGAATGGACATGCTTTTGAAATCAAAAATGAATTATGAGGCTTTCTTCTGATGAGGTAGAATTTCTCTGTCATCTCTAAAACATTTGTTTTGCTAGATTTTCTGTGTTCTGTATTTATTGTTAACACCAGTATGAATAGTTTCTAGATTAGGCTTAAAAGAAAAAAAAAGGAAAAAGGCAGTGAAAAATGTACTTCAATTCTTTATCTGACAAAATGTTCATTTGTCTTTCTAAATACATACTTAATTGCTCACACAGGAAAATAATTGCACATCTTGTGAACCTTTTAGTTCTAACTCTGGCATATTCTTACTTTAATTATTCTTCATTCTTTTTTCAAAAAGTTACATTTTCCCTTTTAAGGTTTTACTTCATCATTTACCAAGTGACTGTTCCTGTGTAGTTTTTTTTGTTGTTGTTGTTTTCAGTTTTCAAAATATGCAAAATTTCTTATCTTTGTAAATTATGTAGTTGCTGCTTATTTTTTTTCTGTTTTTTTCCTATTCCATGATGAGCAACCATCACCAGTAGGTTGTATCACCAATATTACCAGTGTTTTTCTGTATGCTTTCAAATACTGTTAATTACAGCTTTAAACATAAAGACGAGCTGTAGGCAAAAGACTACCAAAGTAAATTTAAACCTGACCAGTTAGCAAAGAAGAGAACCCAGTGAGTTAATCTGGTGCTGCTTCTTCAATGAAGTGTTTACTGTGGAGGTGCTTTATGTGTGTATATTAATGAGTCAAAGTGCAAATCGCTTCATTATCCTTATTTCTCCTTCTTTCTGTCATCTGCTGGATCTTTTATTTCTTCAATGTAATTAAAAGATCAGAAGTTCATTATGCTTAAACTTCTCATAAACGAGGACAATGTTACAGAATCTTCACAGATACTGCAGCATCCTCAGAGGAAGATGTAATTCTATGTAAGAATCCATACAGAATTGTGTCATTCATAGACTGTATATTGGTGCAGTACAGTCACTCTCAGGGTCTCTAAATGAACAATTAAACACCATTGTGTCTTGACAGTTTTCCCATCTATGTACATACACATTAGTGTGCCGTTGAAGAGAAAAAAAAAACAACAAAAGAGATTATTCTTGCTAAGACCTATTAATGATCAGCCATAAATGAGTGTCATATTTTTTTCTTAGGACAGTGTTAATACCACATTATTTGACTGGTCACAGTGTATCTTATTTTTATACAGGAGCATCCTAGTCTATTTCAGTGGAAGAAAATTGAGGGGTGTGGTAACAATGCTATTGTATTAAAGCCATAATAACAGTAAATTCCTTTGAATACAGACTTTTTTGCTAGATTTTGTTGCAAAACAAAGTCTGCAAAATGAAGTGGCCTATTACCTGAGGCATACAAGTAGTGATTTAATTTTATTCCTCTTAGGCATATCAGACATATGTTGCAGGTTGTGTGAGCCTCAATAGGAGAAACAGGCATTGAACCGTAGTCTCTTAACTCCTGTTTGGCTGGGAGTGAGACACAGGACTGTTCAGAGTCCCTTATGTTTTTTTCTATTACTTTCAGTGAGGTTTGTCTGATTAGAAATTTTGTGTATGTGCATTTCAGTTGTGTATTCTGACAGCTTAAATTCCACAGGCAATTGTGTAATTTAGACAGCTAAACATCCACATCACAACATCTGTCAGAACAGCTGAGAGGCCAGAATTAAGTATTAGGTGTCCAGGTAATCAAGGCTCTTCAGAATCAGGGTTTTACTTGTGAAATTGAGCTAATTTTTAAGGATAACAAAGTGCAGCAGGCTTTCTTCCTGAGGAAAGGTTATGATTTCTAGTGTCTATATGTTTTAATGTATGATTCCTAGTGGAAAAGGAGAGGAAAAAGCCTAAGAAGTTTGATTAATGGTAGTAGCTTAGAAAGAGCTAAGTATGAGGACAGATTTCACAGCTCTTAGGCTGGAAAAAACGTCCCATTAATTTTAGTGGGATTTTTGACTGCACAAGGACTTTCAAGATCAAGTGCTTTCTTGTTCATTAAAGGAGAGAAGGTAATTAGAAATAAAGCACAGAAAAAAAATTTGTATAGTCCTGCTTTTGTCAGCTGAAAAAATCCATATTATTGTAGGAGTTTTAGGCTAATCTTCTCTTTCCCTTTCTTGCATAAAATGATGACACAGTAGGTTGTTTTCATTACTCTTAGAGGTCTCTGCTTCTATCTTTTCATTTTATTGGGAAAAAGCAATTGGCAAGGTTTCTTTCTGTTATCTTCCTTGCTGTTGGATTGCAATCTCATCTTTGATGCTGACTTTGTCATATCACTTTTCCATCCAAACTGTTTAGCTCAAGGTATTCCCATGACATTTTTTGTTTATAAATGTGGGATGATAAATGAAATAAAAAGCAAGTGTGCATTTTGGTTGAGAGATTTTGCTGATGTCAGCTCATGGAATAGAGGAACACTTAGAAAGAAAATGATAAAACTGTACTAAGTTTTACAGAAACAAATCTTGCTGGTTTATCATACCTTAAATTATGTTGACTTTTGGACACCTCTTAGGGAAGCCATATATTCTTAAGAACTTGTGAATCTAACCCTATATTTTAAGTATATGGTAGTCATGAGCCATTGAAGGAATCATGAGTTTAGGTTGTCAGCTGACGGGAGTACTTTCTACACCAACCCCAGGGACAAGGGACTCATCCCCTGTTTCAACTTCATTCTTTTTAATACTTAAAAATGAGATTTATGTTACTCTTTTTAAAAAAAGTATTTTTTTCCTCTCCTCTATATCAAAACCTTTTTTTTCCCTTCAGCCTCAAACTGTAATTTATATGTGTGAAGAGTATGGTCCAAATTTAATTGTGGTTGGAATTGCCACTGGAAGACTGAGAGCAGGGGTTGCTTTCTGTACAGCTTTCTACAAGGTGCTGATACACACAGGGAAGCTGTAAAAAAGGATGGGGATATTGTGAATCTGTTGCTTCTCTGGCTCTCTTTATTGTTCCTGCAATATGTAATGATCTTAACCATTCCCAAAAGCATGGGAAAGTGAGAGAGACATTTTTCACTTCTGATGTAGCTGTAGCCTGCTTCTTTGTAGAAAAAAAGGCATCGTATTTTATGATGCCATGAATTTGTCTGTTCAACTCGCAAATTGTTATGTGAATGAGATTTTATTCCTGCTCATTCCTGTTTCGTCTTGATAGTCTCCCTAAGCTTTCAACTAGCTAAGGGGATAGGAGACACATGCATTATTTGTGATAGAAATTTGTCTTGTAATTCCTTTCCAATTATTTTCAGGAAACTACTTATTATTTCTGCAAAGGTGCATTTCTGTAAAGATGACTTTCTAGCAAGTAGGGAGGTACTAGGTAATATGGAGTATGCTTTCAAAAACTCATCATTTTTTCTAAGTGGATAAAACTGGTCAATATACATTCTAAGAGAGGTCTTAGTCCACAGGGACTCCTTCTTTGCATTTAACCAGTTGAATTCCATTGCCTGTGGGTGAATTGCTCTTCATTTGTACTCATGTAAAAGAGGAAAACAATCATATATAAAAGATCACAGAAGATACGGGCAGATTTTAGAATGAGGGATTCCCAGTGGCTTTACCTTATTGTTAAACTCTCCCTATTAATCTCCATGGATTACATAAGTTCCTTTTCATGCAGAGTGTAAGACCGAGTAACATTTCTGGTTGTGTGAAGCATTTTATTTTGAGTTTTGTGGGTTGAGTTGTTTTCTGTGGTTTTTTTCCCAGTTAAAATTTTCGATGACAAAAAGGGACTTCCTGAATTTAGTTGGAAATGTGACTTCAGATATGAGAGAATACTTTTGGTAGATAAAATACTTAAGATGACTTTCTGCTTTCAGTGGGATTTCTTGCAAAAGGTTTCAGAACTGCAATACAATTCTCCAAGAACACAGAACTTCTGTGAGATACCCAAGGTACCTGTTGGGAGTACTTTGGAAGAGACATGTGTTTTCCATTGCAGTAAAAGTACTATTTGATGTAAAGTGTTCTGAGGATTTTGCTCGCTATGGAGTGGTAAAGGAGTGGATAAGCCATTCCATACAGAATACTAATGTTCTTTCTGAATATGGGGCACAGAGTGCTTGTTTGCAATTTGGGCATATTACTCTACAGAGAATGGATTTGAAATTGTCCGACTTTCCAAAAACATTAGTCTTAATGTAATGTTCTCACTCTGGGAAGCTTTCTTTTCTCAAATAAGATAGAACAGTGCAAAGACCTGCTGCTGTGTTGATCGCTGACTTTCTGACTGTCCTTCCAAATGCATGCGTTGTTTTATCTTACATAGTTCAGAACTATGGTTTTAGTTTTCTCTTTTGAGGTTAAATAAGAACATCAGTTTCTCTTGGAATAGGCAGATTTGAAGGTTCTTCAAACTTAGTAACCTACTGAACTTTTCCTCCAGTGTTCCCTTACAGTCAAATACACACAGTCTTTATGACTCTAGTCCTTAGAGATGTGATATTTTGGGGTGTGTGAATTTTGTACTCAGGAGGGAACCTGAAGTAGTATATAGTGCTATTTATATTCAGCAGTTAGTAACAGAGCATGAACATCTATTAATGCTCCCACATTAAACACAGCTTTAACTGCAGTTTCAAAGATTTGCTGGTTTTGCTTTTTTGCGTTTCGAGTCTGATTAATAATATCTTAATAAAAAGCTTAATAGTGCATTAAACTAAAAAAGGAGAAAAGTTTCTTATTATGAGACAACTTGGTAGTTCACTAAACAAAACAATAAAAAACCATCTGAAAATCTGTTGCCTGACTACAACAAAATGTTCAACAATCAGCTTTCAGAAACCACACTGATTTTTGATGTGGCATTTTAAATGTTACCACCCATATGTTTGGTAACACTAGGCTATGGCCTCTGAAGTTTATGAACCCTCATACAAAATTATTTATATGTCTTCACTAGAAATTTACTCACACTTTGCTTTCTACAGTACCAATATTGGGCCGTTTGGGGAGGTGGGTGATCTGAAGATCTGTAGTAAGAATGACACATCTTTTTTATTTAAATATTATTGCTTTTTAGGCACTGAATTTTGGAGATATGCCGAAGTACTTGTGGGAGATTTGGGTACCTGACAAACCATGGGTGGTAAGATATCAGATCCACTGCAATAAATAAAATAAGCATTTAATTTTAAGATAGGTATTTTTGGGCCATGCTGTCACTGAATTCAATTGACCAAACTCCTGCAGGGCTCAGAAGAAGCACAGTACTGAAAATGTTTACAAGTGTATTTCTATTCTTTTCAATATTGTCACACTGGTGCAAAGTTGAAGTAATGCCTGTAGTGAATTAGAACTGTGTGGTAGCATCTGACAGGGGGAAGGGAGAATTTTTCAGCTGAAGTTTATAATAAGGCCATTTCTCTTATCTTTACTCAGACAAGTGAGTGGTTGGTTACTGCCTCTACGAGCAATTAATGGCACAGAGCTGGACCTACTGAACAGTGCTCTTCTTCAGGCAGCCTCATGAAAGTCTAGTTTATCACTTCCTTCTGGACTACAACCCACTAAGCCAGGGAAAATAATAATCTCATTTGAGCATCATGTGGATTTCTCAGAAAATTATTCTAGCAGATGCTGTCTGTCCTCCATTATCAGAGTCTGGAATTAGAGAAGAACCAGAGATCAATACTTTGATTTCTAAAGCCCTGCATTAAGGAAGAGCCATATATCTGTTCAGATATGTACTTTTTTTTTTCTTTTTCTTTTTTTTTTTCTTTTTTTTTCCCCCAGAAATCTGTCAGTTTCCACACTGGATTTTTGTGCAAAATTAAGGACTGTAGAATCTGTCCACTGTATGTATTTTTTGGAAGAGTCTCTTCAAATCTAATACTGGAAAACTCTATATAGATACTCAGAACTTTCTGGTGTTTTAAAGGTTGAAGGTAATAAATGCAATTTAAATTTAGTTGCATCTTATTATATATTTAATACATTTGTTCAACAACTTAAACTATAAATTTACAGTACAATGTTATTTCCTTTTTAATATAGGCCTCATTTCCCAAAACTACACACTTTTTGACACTTCCTTTAAGCTACATCAGAGGAAAATTTCCTGGAAACTGGAGTTTCCTCTATCAGATTATAAATTTAAAACTACATTTTCTAACTACCTAACTGGGTGTTTGAATTTTTAGCCTTAATAAAATAATACATTAGCTTCAGTGTAGGCATTTCAGAGATAAGGAGATTGCTTTAAATTTTTAGTGTAAAATATACTAAAACTCTGTTGAATCTCTATTAGTGGAGTATAAAATTGATCTAGATTTTAAACCCCCTAGATATCTATCTGTCTCCTTTCTAATTATAGAGAATGCGGTGATTATAAATTAATTGATTACCACAAGAATTTTGAAGGAATTTTTCAGTAAAATAAAGTCATTAGACACAGTTGAAGCCAAATAATTTAAAGTGAACTAAGTAATAAGTGGGATTCACAGTTGAATTACATGAACATTGTAGGTCCTTTCCACTTGGAATATTTTATTCCATTCTATTTAGAGCCCAACACTATAAACCTAAAAAACTAAAACTAAAAATAGCCTATAGCTATATCTAAATTTTTTACAGCAGTAGATAATGTTGGATCTCACTGAGGCAGATTCAGGAACACAATGTGAAAATAAACATGCACATACATTTGTAGTTCAGCTTTTGTGTATTGGTCCTGAGTGCAGTGTTTCAACAGAAGCTATCAAGCCTAATATTTTATTTCATTGTATATTAATTTTAAAATAAAGAGTTGTAGTGTACTGATTTACTTAAATGTAAGGGCAATATATATGTAATTCTTCATGATCAAGTCCATTTTTGAGTGAAAGTATATTATTCTATACATCATATTGTAAACTCTGGTGCATTAAGAGATACAGATGATAGGGAAAGGTGTTTCAGGAAGGTAGATGTTAGCTACCAGAAAATAAGTACTAGAGTAACTAAACAGGAGGAAAGTTCTAAGCTTTTAAGCTAATTTCTGAAACATTTTATGTAATTCTCAGCTTTACCCTAAGAATTGTCTTGGTCAGACAATTTCTTTTTAGCTAGGTTCAGTACTACAAGAGATTTTAAAAAATAGGTGAAATATTTCCCATTCTTGTTCTAGGTTTTAAAAAATGGGAAAATTATTTACTTTACTCTAACAGTTGATATTGGACATGAAAAGATTTTTTTTTTAATAGATGACAAGTATAGCCTGTCTGATCAGTTTAATTAAGGCTTCTTTCTGTGCCTCTGAATGTTAGACTTTGAAAAAATCCTCCAAGCTGTTACTTATGTAAAGCACTTTAGGTGTTCTAATATATTTTTATCATTTTAATACTGATAGATGTTCAGAGTCTGAGAAATATCTAACTAATGTTAATGATCCCTAGAGTGAATGAGGATTGTGCATTTTGCAATGCATTATTGAGTATGAATAAAGTTGTCTTGCATTCTTGCTTTTTTAAAAAAGTTGAATTACCTCTGACTACTTTGCATATCTAAACAGCACTTATACAGCCTCTTTCAAAAGGATTCTTGGCAAAGCAAATCTCCATTAACATTGTATCTAATAGAATTTTAAAAAAAGCCTTAAAACAAGTTTCAGTCCTAAAGGATTTTGTATTTCTTGAAGTTCAATTTTAGCCATTTCAGCCTTTAGTATTTGTGATAGATGGTCCTAAATACTACATGCTGAAGCTTTTAGGCAAGTGTCTCATGTAAGTGATAAGCAGCAGTGCAGACAGCGTGATTTTGTGAGGGAACTGGGCTGGGGTGGGATGGATGCAGGAATGGAGAAACAGCACTTGGTGATGAATAATCTAAAATGCATTTAGGATGTGGGAGAGATGAGAGCATGTGGACAGCACTTTGTCTTTTAGCAAGCCTATTCTACAACACACTCATTCACACACACACACACACACACAGGCACACAGACACTCACCAGTGAAAGCTGCATTTCATTCAGCCCAGTTCAAACCAGCATGCAGGGGTACAGGACACACACAAAAACTGCACATCCTGGCTAGGCAACCAGGACTGGACTCCTGTATGTGTGGTTCAGGCTTAGTCTTGTGGGATGCTGGATGCCCATGGATGTGTCACTCACGAGGGGTTAGTGCTTTAACTGTCTGTGGATTTATAAATCATACTGTTGGTGTAAGCCACTATGAACCAAGCCAGTGAGCTTGCAGCCTCACTTGTCATGTGGCTTCAGGCCAATGTCCTTGATATCATCCATACGTAAGGCCAACTAGCAATTGTCATGGATGTTATTATCGCTCTGTTCCCCATCCCAAATCTGTTACAAAGTGTAAAGTCAGCAACAATTATGTAACAGAGTTCAGCTAGTGCAGCTTTGTCTTGCATTTCATACACGGTTGATTTTGTTATTTGCAGATGGGCAGTTGTAGTCGTGGCTCCATTTATCTGAGCTGTGCTTTTCGGTGGATTCTTGTCTTGTGTCATGTGATCACAACAATCCCTTCTAGGAATATAACGGTACTTTGGCATTGACAACATTAACACCTCTTCCTTGGGGGTGGAAATACTGCTTCCCACCCAACATATTAATACACAAATCTGGGAGTATGCTTGTCTAAGAAGGAGGAAAAAAAAGTAGCTCAAAAGCAGAAATGGAAGGAAGGTTTGTGGAGGATATAATATGAGCACGAATCTTGTGACTGAGCTTGACCTAAATTAACAGAATCTTTCTTTGAGAGAGGAAAGAGTTGCAGACTCTAGGAAATTGGCTAAGGTTAAAGGAAAGAATCCAAGACTATTCAAATGTCTCACTTGATTATGTACCACATAAATTACTTGATTGCCAAGCAATAGAATGTGGAGGAATGTCACCGAATTTCTGCATGTGCTACATGGAGACTGTCGCAAGAGGCATCAAAGGAAACAGATGCAGGCTCTTTAGAAAGTGGTCATGAGTTTTTTCTTTATTGTGGGATGACCTCCTCTTTTATACAGAATGTCAGAGGCCAATTTGATTGGTAACACAAAAGGTAAACTTTTCTACCAATTGGTCATCCCAGAGGGACATCAGAAGAAGTTCCCTCTTATAAGAAAGAATGTAAACATTCTTATATTTGCAAAACATTGTTCTTCTGTTTACCAGAGGAAAGCTTGGGAAAGAACCCTTCTTAATATCAAAACTTTCAGGCTTAAAATTTAGGACTACAAGAGACAATAGGCTTTTCCTTTTTTTTTTTCCTCCTAGAAAAAAACACAAACCAAACCAAAACAAAAACCCCAACCAAACAAAAGACCCCCCACAAAGCCACAAAGCCACAAAAAACAAAACAAAACCCCCACACTTTTCCCATGCTATTCAATCTAGATGACAATAACTATTTCAGTCATGATTCTGAGAAATTTAATATTCTGTACATTTTAATTTTTGGAGTCTGTGTATATACAGAATTATTATTGATCTTGGAAGAATTTTTCACTTTTATTTTGTTCTGATAATAACCTTTTATGCCTATTAACTGGTAAAGGAAATACCTTAAATTGAATGTAATTCAGAAATGTTGGACAAACAGCAATCTTTTTTGTAATTAGATCTTATTATATTTTTGTTTCCAAAGTAAGTTTCTTTGCAGTTTAGAACTGTCATTAAAATTGCTTGGGAAATAGCTTTTTCAAGTGCGTCTAAATAGATGCTGGTCAATGAGGCACAGCTTTTATGTCTCAAATGTGAAGTGAAACTGAATTTATCAGGTTTATATAAAAATCATATTTATATAAAAATAAATATCTACATATATATCTTGACTTCACTTCTTTCCTTAATTGATAACATGCAACATACAATTCTCATTTTTGATTCATCCCGTAGTGTCTGCACCTCCCCTTAGGGATCCAAGCTGTTTTCCTCTCCTGCTGTAATTGAAATCAAACTTGTTGCAGTCTGTAATTGATAGTGAATCTAACAATCTAATGTTTTATATGAGACAGATGCACAGCAGAAGCACACGAAGCAGCATATGGAAAAGCAAGTGCCCTACTGGGGTGAAGATAGATCCATTCTTGTTTTGTTAAACAATATTCTAATACTTTGATCAAGTAGTTCTCCTACATTTTAGTAAGTTAAGATATGTGTAGAATATTTGGAATATATGTACTGTATTAATAGAAACAATTAGACCACATCTTTCTGTCCTCATGAAGAACTGTACTTCCAGACTCAGCTTTACCTGTTTTTTTTTTTTTTTCTTGAGCTGCTAAAGAAAAGTATTCTAGTTTCTGTTTTACTGTTATGACAGGTCTAATGGCTCATAAGGGAATGTAATCTAGATGTTCCCTCTCACTCTTGTTTTAGGATCTAGTGCAAATCATAATCTTGTGTAAGGAATGAATCTTTTTCTCTCTGGATGAAGACATTTGCTAAGAATCTGCCATTAAAAGCAGGATGCTGCTATCAGCAATATATGACATATTCCTGTTTTTCTTTCTCTCTTTAGTCATATAATGCTTCCATTATTAGTGAATAAAATAATTTCTAAGTATTATTCTATATCTCCCTTTCTTTCTCACTCTCTCTCATATATAAGGGATAAGAGAGCCAGTCATGAATGTTATATTAGGTAATACTTTAATATTTTAAAACATGTGGTGTTTCCTTTGCTTTTTCTTTTCCCTCTCTGTTGGGGATTTACTCTAGTTTCTACATTGGGAGGGTTATATAGCTTTAATAGCATTCTTCTATCTCTAGCTTCTCTTTGTGACACAACATATTGTAATTAAATATAGAACTAAAAAGAAGTTGTAGGTTAGTAATAACTGTGTTTGCTGATGGATTTCTTGAGATATTTTTGAGGCATATTTTCTTAGCAGAAATAGTGTAATAGTCACCTTTGTGAATTTCCTCATATCTAGTTTTGAAAGGAGCCTCACATGTTCCTCCCAGTGCTACTGATAACAAGCTGTTATCAGTACATCTGAGTCAAGCAGACTAAAGCTTTGAGCTATTGCATCTGTAACTAAGATTGAAGATCTAGCTTAAGTCAAAAATTGCATTTATTCTGTGATGATTCTGACCCTAAAGATGTTGTCCTGTGCAAAGTTTAGCAAGGTTTCTCCTGGGGTAGCAAAATTCCTTTAGGTATATCTAAATAAATATTAGCTTTCTGGTGAATACTTATAAAGAGATTTGGAGGAAAGCTAGTTATTCTGTAACTCCTCAGATAATACCTGGTTTCTCAGGGATCTGAGAAAAAATAGAAGAGGAATTAACTTTTTTACTCTGTTCACAATCACAGTGGAGATTATTCTCATCAAATATTTATTCATCATGGAGGAGGAAGGGAGTTGAGTAATCAAACCATTGGTGTTAATTTAAATGTCAAACCACAATTAAAAAAAGTCCTTAGAATCAAATTTTATTGTGGTTTCCCAATCTGTGCTCTGAAAATATCCTTCACTCAAGGATTTCCATTCTGAGGTAAGAGAGTACAATATGGATTTGACTCAAATTTCCTGAACTTTTTTTTCTTTTTGAAAATTCCATAAGCTTTCTGTGACTCAGTAATCCCTTCACAAGGTTAACTTAAGGCTGTTAGTTATTTCTTGCAAATAGATTTTCCTCCAATTTGATCAGCCCCTATCCTGAAAGATTCTATGTCTTCCATTGCTGCACTTGAGGTACCTGTGGACAATTTACCCAGCTTGTCAAGCTTTCTCTGAATAGGAGTGCAGACTTCCATCATGCAGAGCATGTTCCAACAGTTTGGTGTCATCTGCAAACTTGCAGAGGATGCCCTCTGCCTCATGATCCAGTTTATTAATGAAAACATCAGCTGCAAAGGCATCATTAACCCCAATAACTATCCCTATAAACAAGATGCCATTGGATCCATTTGAATGTGGCAGTCCAAGCAATTTTTCCAGGCACCTCCTAGTCCACCCACTCAAAACATATTTTCAACAATTTATTAATGTAGATAAAATATTTTTTAAAAAAACAAACTAACCTACACCTAAGATCAAGTAGACCCTTTTTCACTGAGGCGATGTCTCATCACAGAAGACAGTCATGTTGCTCAAGCATGATTTTCCCTTGGTAAATGCATGTAGGATTTCCTCCTACTCTATGTGCTGGGTGTAGTTTCTGAGAGGGTTTTTTTGAGTAGTGAGCCTAGGCTAACTTAACAGCTGTTCCTCCAATAATCATCCTCCTTTTTCTCAAAACTGGGCAAATTTTCCTGTCCTCAGAAACTTACCCTAATGACCCAGACATTTGTAAGACCATAAATAGTTGCTGATGTCCCATACACTTAATTGGTTTGTGCCTCAATCTTCTACTGGGAATAATTCTTGATTCTCCCAGACCCTGGCACAGGCTCATAGGAACTGGGAGGTTTGACACAGTAATTACCACTAGAAGCTGAAGAAAAGACGGCATCTATTACCTCAGTTTTTCCATGTTCTTTGCCACAAGGTTCCCAACAGTGTGAGTGACGGCCCCACATTTCCCTTTGTTCTCCTTTTGCTGATAGCATAACTTTCTTTTTATGCATCATAGTCTTCAGTAGTATGAACTCTAAGGCAGTATTGGCTTTTGTAGTTCAGCTGAGCACTGTTAGGATTTCCCTGTTATCCACACTGACCTTATGCTGTGCCTGTTAGACTTCTTGGGCCTCACACTGGACTTTTCCTGTGCTTTGAAGAAGTTGTCATTGATGATCAGTCGGCTCTCCTGAGCATCCTTATCCTCCATTATCCTCCAGGGCAGTTCCATTAGACCCCATCAAGCAGATCCCTAACAGGTTTAGATCTACTTTTCTGAGGTCTAGATTTGTTTCGGTTTTGGTTTTGGTTTGGTTTGGTTTTTTGGGTTTTTTAGTGTTTTGTTTTGGGGTTTTTTTTGTGTGTTTTTTGTTGTTGTTGTTGTTTTGTGGTTTTTGGTGGGTTGGTTTGTTTGTTTGTTTGTTTGTTTGTTTGTTTTTGAGTAGTAGTTTCAAGTCTGTGCATTCAGGTCAGTTTATCAGCCACCAGTGCACTTCTTTTAAATAAAGCCAATTCTGCATGGTGGCCAGAAGTCTCTTCAAATTTTGCCCTTTCAGAAGATATTGGGAGAGTTTTTTTGTCTCCTCTGAGAATCATCTTGTGATTGTGAGACTTTCCCAAATTTTATAAAAGAGGCTTCATTTCCCCTACTTGATCAATCAGTCCTTAGCAGACACTTGTCACTGCACCCAACCTGATCTTGATCCATCAGCTCTGTCAGCTGATGCACCTGCTCTAGTGCAAATCTCCATGAGTTCCAGCTGTCCATGTCCAGAGAGTGCAACCTCTCCTCCTCACTTGTCCTGTGGAGCCTGTATAAATTCCCTGTGATTGTTTTCAACTCCACATGTGTAGAGGCACTTGAGGTGAGACCCTGAGCTACACTGTGTTAAAGAGCATGATCCCTGTGTGCTATGCATGTACCTGACACGTTTGCACTTTCTCCTATCCCTCCTCTAAGTCTCAGATCGCTTGCTCACCATCTCTAGATGTTTGAAATGCTTTTCACCAGATTAGCAAGTATGTCTGCAAGCCTCTTTTAGAGGCTGACTTGGCCCACTTTATTAAATATATCATGACTTAGAAATATTTGCAATATATGTTTAACGTGTGCATGCAGAATATCTATGCACATATTTAGTGTCTATCCATTCTTAAATACTGTACAAAGGTTCATGAAGAGAACAGACACTTCATGTATATTTTTCTGCATTTGTGCATAGCAGAAAAAAGAGGAGAATATAAGAAACTTCCTAAAGTACTGAATAATTATCTTTTTGATTTGATGTATTGCCTTCAGCTTTTTATCTCCTGCATGACTTACTGGCAGTATTATCTTTCAATCTGATTTTTCAAATGGTACAATGTGTTTTTGGCTTTTTGAATATCATTGAAAACAGAAAACAGTCATACATATGCCTGGCTAATTTGATGGTGATGATTTATTCTTCTTTGTAAAGAAAGTGTTGAAATGTTTTGGAAAGGTTGATCCTGGATAAGGATTCAAAACACAGGAGTTAAACAGACTCAATGTTCATATTATTTTCTTCTAGAACTACAATCATATATAAAATAAAAAAAAATAAAAATCATCAGCATGTAGTATTCTAAACACATTTGACATGTAGTACTGAATTCTGTTATCAAAAACCACATTTTTACATACTCCCACAGATTTATTTCTTTAAAAGCTGTTTTGCTTGGTGGAAAAAAGAAAAAAAGATATTTTTTATGCATTTGAATATTTTAAGGAAGATATAATTATTTTATATTACTAAAATGTCTATCTTTTTTGGTAAGTAGGGTGCAACAAAGGTTATCTAAGTGGATGTTTTTGATACTATATTGGCGTGAGAAGTCTCTTGGACATTCCTGGGTTTATACCATTCTTTATGCTATTTTATTTTCTTAAACCAATAATTAACATTGTAGGTGGGAGAGATGAGGAAGTATTCATGAAAACAAATCTTCACAAGTTTTCTTCATCTGTCCCATGCCTAATAAAGTAAAATTACTTTCCATGCTGAAGGAAATTTTTTCAGTTACATTTTTCCTTGGAGGAGGAGAGAATTAAAAAGAACATTATGTTCCAGAATTCAAAGATTTTATGACCTAGTGTTAAATGTAAAGGTAAAGTAGGATAAAAATAGACTATAAATGTGATTCACGATAATAACAATTTTAATTTTTTAGTTGGGGGGAGGGAGGGACATTTTTATTGAAGATTATGAGTCAGATTTTTTTCCTGTTGACGTTCACCTGAGCCTGAGATGTTTCTTAAATTCTTCTAAATATTGACTATATTAGAGACCATGCAACATGCTTTATAGTATATTAAATGTTAGCACACCCCGTGATTAGGCAGTGGATTAAATTGTTAGTACTCCACTGCCTGAAACTGCAGTTTAAATACCTGCCTTGTGGATACTTAACTTTGGATGTCTGAGCCTAGAGTTGCAGCACAGACCTCAAGTGCATACTGGTTTTGTTTGTTTTGGGGTTTTTAGGGCATTTGTTTTGGCATGTTGGTGGGGTTTGTTTGTTTGTTTGTTTGGGGTTTTTTGTTTGTTTTTTGTGTACATGTGTTTTGGGTGTTGCTGGGTTTTTTATTCCCCAAATCGAATCTAAGAATTTGTTAAAGAAGCTTGGGAAAACTTCGCTAACAGAGGATGAAGTGGTGGATGGGTGCCTGTAATTTTTGTCTATCTTTTTTGTGCTATGTGACATAAGATTATGCCCTCAGCAAGACCTGTGAAAAACAGTCCACATGGTTGTCACTGAGGTCAGTATTAGGTAACTTTTCAAATGCAGAAATTGAATAAGGACATGAAATGTCAGTATAGACTAGCAGGAGTGTTTTGTGAGGATAAACAGAGGTGATACAGAAAATGTAATTCAGCACCATCTTTGTCAATGATTGAAGTAGGACAGATAAGGACAACTTTATCCTGATTAAAGTCAGCAGACATTCGCCATTGACCTTCATAATGCTTCTGGGTTTTACCCTCTCTATGTGACTAAACTGGAAGTTGGCCAAGTAGGTACCAGGGTTTCTTCTCATCAGTATAAATTTAGTCCATTCTGGGTAAAACCTTTGTTACTCTTCCTGTCATCAGGGTGAGATACGTAGACATTACTTAAGACCTTTAAAAAGCTTTCCTCATTTGGGATCATTCACCTGATTTGGGCAGAGAGGGATAAAACATTTTTAGTGACTTTAGTAGCCTCTGAGGACTGAAAATATGAATAAGAAAAAGGTTTCATATTTTTTTTGTGCAATATGTATCAGATTAATTGTTTCTGGTTTAGGATTAATGAGACTTCATGGATAGGGATAAAGTGGATAAGCAGTTACTGATCTTTGTAGGAAAGAAATGGAAAGTATTTCAACAGTGCTGAGTCTTTGAAATCAATTTTCTGGGTTTAATACAATGCTGTTTTGAGCTGTCATATTTCTAATATATTGCAGCACTGTAAACCCTCACATCCTGGACCTTCCTTTAGAGGATTGGGTATATATGCCTGGGTACGTCAATGTAGCAATCAGGAAATAGCACAAAGTGAAAATGGCTGTTACTGCATGTTTTTCCGCTTTTCAATGTACTGCAGATCCCAGGGATTTATTACAAGAGAGGGTTGTTGATTTTAGTTTGGAGTCGGTTTTTATTCTTTTTGTTTGTTTTTCTTTGGTTTTTTAACTTAGGTGATCTTCACCATGCTTTATTTTTCATTATACCCTTCCATTGTCAGAAACAATGCATCCATTAATAACTACCCCTCCTTCACTAAATAATTCCTTATCATATAATAAAAGAAATCATTGCATTTTTTTTCATACTCTCTCAGTTTCTTCTCTTCCCAAAACTCGACCTGACCTCTACTAACTTCTGTAAGGTTCAGAAGCTGAGGCTTTAGAAAGATGAAAGCTGCCAAATGTATTGGCTAGCAACTCATTTGTACACTTCTCAATTTATAGAACCAGCCCTCAGCCTCAATTTTTATTTTGGTGCTTTAGATGAAATCCTATTTGGGGAAATCAATGAGAAGTTAACCAAAGCCTAGGCAGCTACAGTGGTTAGAAGTCAACAGCTTTGATTGCATGCCAAACTGACATCTAGGTTTAGCTTTTCTGTGTAACTTATTCCTCATTCTCCAACCTTTTGCCATATCACATGACATTATCCTATCAAACTTTGATACTGGTAGGGGAGAATTTATGTCCTGAATGGAGCTTTGCTTGTTACCTTACACCACAATTTCACAGTGACAGAAATATCAAACAAAAGAAAATATGTAGCAAAAATAGATATTTAACATGATTTTTGACAATGTTCCAGTGGCTATGCCTGTTGTTCTGATGCCCTTCATTGCTGATGATTTAAACCAGGCTATTGATTAAATCATATCATTGGTTGAAGATAAAAGACTAAAGATGAATTTATACAACACAAAAGGATACATACAAAAATATATTATTCATACTGCATACAAAGTTAGTGTAGGTCAGTTCATGTTTTCCACAAAATTTCTTTACCCTTTTTGTGTTTTGAAATTTTTAAAATGTTCTTGATGAATTAATATGGCCATTAAACTGAATGATAGCAATGAAATTAGGACAGATAAAATAACATTATATGAATTTCCCTCCTCTATCTTAGTAATGGCTTTAAACACATAAATATACATTTAAATGTATGTATAGAACATATATAAACATATATAACACAAAAACTGCCGAGGAAGACATGTAGTGCAGGTAGCTTGAGGTGCAGGTGCAGTGGGAGCTGCGGGTTGAGGTCTGGGTGGGAGTCTGAGACAAGAGGCCGTGAATTGCCCACCCTTTGCACAACAAAGGGCACCTGGAGACAGCCAGGAGATGGGACTCACAGTGACACAGCAGGAACCAAGGACTCCAGACTTTGTTAAGCTTGATAAGTGAGGGGATAAAAGCCAAGTGTTTCCTTTGTTCAGGGTCCCTCCTGGGAGACACCAGCTTTGGCTATTTCTGTGTTACTCCACCATGAATAAATGGCTTTATAGAACAAGATACCTGAGACTCTACCATGGGGAACCTGGGGTCGAGCCAGTGAGGAAACCTGGTCTGGCTGTGTCCGTGGGGTGTGTGGGGAACCAAAAGAGGCCCATTGAGTCATTGTAGCTGAAAAGAGGCTTGGGTCCCAGCAGGGTCAGTCTGAGCTGGTGGCTGTGTGACTGAAGCAGTGCCTCCTGAATAGTCAAACTGGGATGCTTCCTTAACAAACCAAATAAAGACAGTTCTCAGCTATAATGTTGTTTACCTATAGTCATGTGCAAGCTATTATTATATATATTATTACTTGTGTAATAGGTAGTATTCAGAGGTCAGTTAGCAAAGTGAGTGATGTGTCTCAAGAAGTCAACAGACTTGATAAAAGAACAGATATTTTCTGTGACCCTTATAGTCCCCATAGCCATTTTACCATGTAAATGCAGCCTCCAGATGTCCATGGTACTGAAAACCAGGCACTGTAAACTGTGTAACAGAACAGCTTTTAATAGTATTACAGTGACAGAAATCAAAGTCTAGAAGGAAAAAAAAATAGAGAGACCATGAAGCAGAGAGAAGGTGAGAGCGATGGGTGCCTGCTTAAGTCCTTCCCTATTTGTGTGAGGTCACTCATTGCAGCCATGAGTTAGAAAGTGGAAAGTGGGAAAAAGCAACCAGCTTTTGATAATGCTGTTCCACTGCAGGTACGGCTAACATTGAAAGCTTTTTCAAGGAACCTCTTATGTCATGCTTTTATTTTATTCCAGTTGGCTGAATCTGTCCTGCTGAAAGTAGGTCTGAAGGAAGAGTAGGTGTTTGATCTTACTCTGAATAAAGTCAATACAAAATTGGTTTTGACTTTAGTGGCACAAGTAATGTCCATAGAGAAAAACCATTTAAGCCCTTCCAGCATATTTAGAATATTTCCAATGTAAAATGGGAACTCAGAAACTGAAAGCTTACAGTTTTCAACCTAAACTTACTTTTTTGCTAGGCATTTGTTAGGCAAACAAAGACTGCTTTGATATGCTATTATTCACTGTAAGAATGGAGTTTCATAAAAAGTCAGGAGGAGTAAATTAGATAATTTTTCCTTATCTTTTACTGTACTTTAAATACGACCTCAATATTAATTCCAGAACATAAGGCCAGGGACTAATTTTCAAATGGTGGCCTATAAACTGCTAGTGACCTATTGTTACAAAAATTATGCCAAGCTAACTAAGGAAATCCCAAGAGGTTAAGTTAATTATATTAATATTAAAATTATTCATCGTTGTCTGTGATTTCAGCTGTTCATGTCTTTTCCATATTGTTTTTAAACAAGTTAACAACTGAAATCAAGTACAGTATCAGCAAGAAGTGTTTCTTTGAGTTTGGAGTTGGTTTTTTTTTTTTTCTCATTAAAATAACAAATCTCGAGTTGACTCATGGGGATTTCTTTCCTCAATTTCCTTTGGGGTGTCTTTTTCAGCTAGCTAGGGTAATTTCTTTTTTTAAATCACCCTGTTATCTTCTTCCATTTTTTTACTTTTTTATGACAGTAGAATTCTTGTAAGCAGAAACTGTTTATATTTATCAAAGTAATAAATATTTTGAATGGGAATTTTTCTTTTGTATAAGGTTGGAATTACACCTAAAAATAGAAGCTGTGGGAAAGCAAATTCTCAGACAGAGATTGATGTTTAAACAGGTTATCATTTAAATTGTAGATGTCAATTCAAGGGCAAAATCCCCAAATTAGTTTATAGGTTTAATGTCGGAGAGTCAGTAAGTACCTAAGCTTTTTCAGTTAAAGTTAATATTTCTAATAACCTGTCAATGTGGATGCACAGGCATCATCCAAATTAGCTGAACTACACATTTTGCTGTCAAACCTGTGATATCCAAATATGTTTCAACGCAAAGGGCTCATCCCTGTGAATGATCTCCATGGGAAGATATATCATCCAGTGGGTGGATTTTAGGAATGTCTATCATGTGCTGACTGTGCTGAGTACAGTGTGAAGCACCAGCCATTGCCTTTGTTGCTTGGAGGTAGACAGATGAAGAGCCAACCTACAATAAAAGACACTGACACAGCTTGTGCAGCACTCTGTTGGGACAGGGGCCTGTCCAGGGAGGACATGATCATTGTGTGCATCCTTCTACTTTGCATGTGAAGAATTAACATTTTAAGCATACTGTATTTATTCAGTGAAATTGAAATTTCCAGTTTTCAGTACTGGAAAATAATCTCACATTACAGACACTTAGTGGCTTTCCTTGAAGCTAGTGTAGTTTCTCTATGGCAGGGAATTCAAGAGTTCAGGTGTAGGAAAAGAGTTCAAATGTAAGGAATCATGACTTACTGGAATATTTTAAGTCAATCTGGTGCTCAACTTACTTTTTTTTCTGGTCAATATTGGTCTCATTCCAATACTATTGTTTGTGGAAAGATGATAATGCAAAAGCAGATTTGAAACATGGGTATAGAATCCAGGGGAAAAAATTGAACACATATTTAAAAAAGAAAAGGAAAAGCTAAGCAAAAACAAAAAATATGTTTTGCTCAGAAACTAAAGGAGAAATTAAGTTTGAAGTAGTAGTTTCACAGAGATGTTCAGCTCTAGATTGTTAAATGGTCAAATCTAGGAGAGAAATATACATCTGCTGGGTATGTCCTATTTACCAGCCATAGTTCTTTTCCTTCATGCCAGAGATTCCATTCTGCCTGTCCCACCACACAGTTGAAAATTCCCTTCCAGGAAACTCAATATATTGCAGAATTTAGGTGTTCAACTTCTTCATAAAGTCTGTGTTGAGAGTGGGTACATAAACACACTATGTCCTTTATGGGTCTTTACAATAAGGCATATTTAGAAACAAAATTCTCATTTGTAAGATTACAGATTTCTTTGCTACCTAAATATGTGGAAACATGGCACTAGGAAGCTTTTGAACAAAACAAAGGAAAAAGGTGAAAAACATGTATTTTTATTTATTATTATTAAAGATCATGAAATCCCTGCAGTGAACATAGTCCACTCCAAGCCTTTAGTTCTTATGTAAAAAGTACAGTGATTTTTGAAATAAATTTGACAAGATGTCAAATAATAATTATAAAGATTGTTTTATACTTCTGTTACAGTGACTGCATTGAGACCTAGAACTGATTTAAAATTACAAAATGCATGATCCTGCCTCAAATTTTTATCTTATTACTGCAACATTCAGAAGGCCTGAAATCACTAGCTGCAGATTATATGCAACTTTCATGAGGCCAATGGCAATTTTTCACATCTTGTTTAATGAGACTTAATTGCACAGCTGCAATTCTGCAAGTATTTTTAGTGCATGATACTTCACGGTTCTTTCCCTTGGAACCATCTTCTTCTTTATTCTACTTATACAAATTATGCTGCATAATCCATAAAGATTCTGTTGTCTTTGCTTCTTTGAGGAAAATATAAATTAGTTTATTGTGAAACCAAAATACAGCTCAGCACCCCAAACAACATGAATTCTGCACTGCAAGCATTAGTGATGTTAGGTTTAAAAATGCTGGCAAAGTATGTCAAAAGATGGACTGCTGTCTGGGCTCTCTGAAACAAGATATTGAACCCCAGAATGCTAGCATGAAATCCATGGAAGCTGTACCATGATTTTGTAAAATGTCAAATTATGCCTGAAGAAAGATGGACAGCTGTAACTCATAAGCACAGTAGGAACAGATGAATTGCAAGGTCAAACCTCATTCTGGAATAGAGCACTAAGATTGATTTTTATTTCATTTTTAACTCCACCAGAAGATTAAAAAATAATGAAATTAGATGTTCAAGCTTATGCATGAGTGTCCATAGAGTGGAAAGGTTTACTCAGAAGTCTCTTTTTTTCCTCATGATTTCTAAGTATAGATTTTTTTTTTTTTTTTTTTTTTTTTTGGGTGACTATATGAATGAAGATGACAGGAGAGTAAAACTTTTGGGTGAAAATCTGTAATTTTGTACAAAGGGAAGTAATGACCAATTTTCATGCATGTTTTCATGTGCAAGATTTAAACTCATACATGAGCTGTACAAAATAAATTTACAGCAGATCTATCAACCTGACCTCTCTTGAAGAAAAAAATCTGTAAAAATTATATGAGCTACATAGGTGGTGTCACAGAAAAAAACCAAATTATATTTAACACTTCAGTGTAGGGGTAGGTAATGAATTAAGTACTCAGCATCAGACATTTCTGGAAGTTTAGACTAAATAAGCTGATCTCCATTTAGGTCCCAAAAAATATAATACTCTTACTGTCCTTTTGTTTTTTTTGGCCACCCCTGCCACATCAAATGAATGAATTCAGGGACTCAATTATTTCTTCATCCTTAGATTCCATTTTAGGTATGCTAAATCTGTTTGATTTATTTGTTTGGGGATTGGTGTATGGATAAAGAATAAGGTTCAAGGATAGCTTTTCAATTCACTTGGTCTCTAATATGGTCTTGGACCAAAAGCATTTAAAGAGTTGCTTTGAAATTGGAGGATGTCTGAGCATGGAAGAAGATTGCTTGTGGTTTCAGGTGTTGTACTCTTCTGTGGGGCTAATTTCTCACCCACTGCATTTTGGCAACTAAGATGGACTTATTTTTTACTGCCTTTGTCTATCTTTTGTACATTAACCCCATGTACATTAACTGAATGGCAATTTGTTGAATGTCTCTTTGTACTTTTGCACTGGTAAATGTCATCATGTGTATTTTTTTTTGTTGTTTGGCTAAATGTAGCATATATTCACGTCTGTAAGACAAATTCATGTCTTACACCATGTCTAAATATCTTTTTCCTGACTGTGATTTTGGAGTAATGTTTGGACTAAGTTTCAAAGAATTAGCTATGCTTTTGAAACTGTTGTCATGCTGTCACTTATATGATAGAACAAACTTTCTGAAGTTACCTCTGTAGAGTCTTTATACATCCCGGCTTTTCTGGCTGTGAATCAAGAACCCATTAATAAGAGTCCTTCTGATCACTTTTGCTACATTTGGCAAAAATAAGGGGATACCTCCTAAGGAAGATGAGATCTAAGCCATAAAGGTCCTCAAAGATTAAAACTATTTCAATTACTCTTCCTCCTGGTCCGGATTTAAGTGTAGTTTAATCCTTATAACACCTCCACTTAACAAGTGAGTCATACATTTTCTATCACATGAAAGCTGTGAATATTTTCAAGTGTACCCTGAGACTGAAGCCAACATATAAATCTTGTGTAGATGGACAACAATATGACTAATTTTCTCTTCAAATTAGTGTGTAATGTTTTTTCATGATTTCAGGGGAAAGAAGAAGTTTTGTTTAGTAAAAATAAATTATTTGGTTTGGTGTTCTTTTAGTTTAGAAGTATTTTTTTTAACATACTGACCATATCTGTAAGGTTTTTTGAAAGACTATATGCCACGGTCATTTGTCCAGGTTTGACACTGCATGATTCAAGTCAATAACAATTAATTCTACAGAATTAATTTTTTTTTGTGTCTGATTTCCCTAAAGAGTGATTGTTGAAACTGTCTGGGATAGACTCAAAAGTTAATATAGCAAGGTGAATGATCAGGGATCTACCATTGGAGGCTGCATTTAGTTAGCAAAAGTGTTTATTTCATGATACACAAATACATTATTATGTGACCTGATAAATGGTTATAAACTCATGAATATTACTCTATTGACCTATATTTCAGTATTAATAAATAATTAAACGTAGGTCAAAAGTAAACGTAGGTCAAGCATTTGATAATTTACATTTGGCAGGCGTTTGTTTGTTTTTAATATCTTGTCATCTCAGGTAGGAATGTAGCACTCAGCCAAGGTACATTTATTTTAATTTTCAAGTTCAGCCTTCCAAAAGTATTTCTTGACAACACAGAGAGAGTAACTTTTGCAGAAGCTAGAAATGGGATGACTCTCATGTACTAGTGTGTTCAGCACCTTATAAGAAAACCTTGCACAGGCGTCCTAATTACCAACCAGATCATGTAAATATATTTGTCTGGTTCTCTCACTATAGCTGCAAACTGTAGCTCCCTCTCTGAGCAGTTATGTTGGCAGATGGCATGCTGGTCCTTTTCCAGTAGACTTCGCCAGCTCACAGGGCTACCACCCACTCCCTTCCTCTTTCCCCAACCTTGCACCTCCTGTATCTTTTTAATACCCTTGAATCTCCCCAGAGCTCTTGGAAGGTGGTGTATTTAGAGAAAAGGACAGTTTCATGTTCCAGGAGATTTTAAAACATGCCAACTAAGGCTTAGCTGGCATGCCAAAGTTTGCAAGAGCATCTGTCTATAAAATATTCTGACTCTACTTCTTGCTGATCTCTGTTGGAGGCTTTGAGGGGAAGCTTGCAGTTCTTGTTCTACAAACTGAAAAAAAGAGAAAAGGCCTTAAAAAACCCCCTGTAAAATAATGAAGCTTAATAGAAAATATATATTGCTGGTATCAAAAAAAAGACAGCTTCAAGCCTACTGCTCTGTCTTCTCTTTCCTGCTCACCATGATTTATTCTAAGAACCTGTGCCCTCAATGGAAAATTTGAAATAGACTTTTTTTTCAGGATGGAGGCTTTGGAAATAAAGCCGGAATTAATATCTGAAATTAGAGTAACACTTTTAGTGTCCAAAAGTGAATTAAATATGAAAGTTAAAATAACAAACATGGCCAAAAAACCACCAAAATCCACTACAAAGTTCAACTTTGTGAGAGATTTTCTTATTAATTAGTACGTATATAACATTATAGAAAAATCTATAATACTAAGCAAGATCAGATTCCCCATAGAAAATTGCTGGCTATGCCTCAAAGGCATTTCATTACAATGAAAACATGGACAAATAATGGGTGTCAAGAAATTTTGTTAGTTTAAAACCATAAAATAAATGTATATGTACTCTTTATTCTAAATATATTTACCAGCTACTGAGAAACCTATGTGGTATCTCTATCAAGTGTAATGACATGGTTTTTGTTAGGCAGAAAAGAGGCCTGGTGCTTTTACATTTTTACTTATGGTGAATCTAAACTTCATCCACTATTTGCACGAAAAATGTCTCATTACATGAAGGTAATTAAGTATCTGTCATTGCCAGATGCTGTTCCTTTTTAAAGATGGTGACATTTCAGCACTGAATTATGACTGGATTTGAATAAGGATTTACAACAGACCTTCTCTACATTACTTTCTTATCATAAAGCACGCTGTACCTAAGTAATTGCAGTTTTCCTCATGCCATTTGCAAGGAGTGCTGCTTAGGGTAGAGAACAGGACTTAGAATTTTGAGGAAAGCTGGTACTTTAAAGCTGGCACAAATTAAAGCTGCAGTTATGACTGAAAGTTGGCAGAGATGGACTACAGAGTACTTTGCTCCAGCAGGTCTATTCCTGCATCACTGGCTTCATTATCAACCAGCAAGCAAAGAAATAATAATTATTAAAAACAAAAATAAAAACAAAAACAAACAAACAAACAATACCCACAAAGAAATTATATGATAAATATGAAGATCACTGCTTTGATGAATTCCTGCATTCAAGTGCAGGCTGCCTCACCAGGTGGGGTTTTTTATAGGGGAAAAGTTCTGACTTACTCTTTTGCACTTCAGTGAAAACCAGGATCGTGTAAGGTTGTAATATTTTTTTGCCTATGGAAGCAGAGATCAAAGAAATATTCTTCATCACCTCTATGCTCCATTTGAAAAGTTGATGAGCTGTAGGATATCTTTTTGCTTTGGCTGGTCTCCACAGCAGTGGAGGGTACCTGCTTCACGTGACATAACAATTACTATAAGCCATGTTCTAAATTCCAGAGCCAGTCTTTGAAAGAAGATATCAAAAAAATGTAGTGATCCTTTTTTTTTTTTTTTGTAGTTATAGGAAGTATTTTTGTTTTCTTTTGTTTTACCACATGTAGCTGAATAAAATTACAGACAGAAGACTGATGAGTCAGTAATATGTCTAGTGACTTAGTGTTTCCATTTTCATATACGGAATCTAAAAGACACTTGCTTGGTTCTGCTTGTGTCAAATTATTATGATATGTCTCTCAGTCACTTTCTGACAATTTCCTCTGTTGTCACAAAATTTTTAGCAAAAAAGCATTGAGGGTTGATAGAGTAATAGTTTCAAGAATAATTAGTGACTTTGATTTTTTAACTTTGTTGATTTTTTTTTCTTTTAAGCCTGTTTCTTTTTTGCGTGACCGTGGTGTAGTATTGTATTTTCAGAAGCGTATAGACAGCAAAGCTAATACTTCAGAGGAAAAGTCCTATAAACTGTAACCAGTTACACATACGTTGCACTCTCTCATCTTGTGGTCACTGCTAGATTTTTGGGTTTCTAACAGCTTTGTAATTGTAGCTGCCTTCTTGAAGAGCTTTATCTTATCATAGAGTTATAGCATCATTTGGGTTGGAACAGACCTTTAAGATCATCAGGTCCAGCTGTTAACCCAACACTGCAAATCCACCACTAAACCATGTCCCTGAGTTCTACATCTAATTGTCTTTTAAATATCTGCAGGGATGGTGATTTAACCAGTTATCTGGGCAGACTGTTCTAATATTTGCCAACTTGTTTGGTGAAGAAATGTTTCTTCCTATCAAATCTAAACCTTTCATGGTGCCACTTGAGGCCATTTTCTCGTATCCTCTCACTTGCTACCTGGGAGAAATAACCAACATATCCCACACCGAAACCTCCTTTCAGGTAGTTATAGTGTAGATAAGGCCTCCCCTGGGTGATGCAGGTGAAATTCAGGTCTTCATCCTGACTCCAAATTCCATCTTTTTTAGATGAGGTATAGAATTTGGGAGAGGTAGGTGTAGATTTTGCATATGACTGCAGTTCTAACAGAGTTGTGGAACCCCAGTAATAGGTTTTCATGTATTGCTGAAAAAGAAGTCAATGCATGAATTTAATTTTAGCTCTGTCTCTAACAACTGCAGAAAAGTGTAGTGAGTGCAGTAATACACTCTTACAAGACACTGTTTAACCAGATCCATCACAGGATGTTAAGCAAGTTTATTGTTTGACATATCTTTATTAAAATGCAAATTCTGGCATTTTCCCAAGCTGGCAAATCCTTTCCACTCAACAGTGTGAAGCAATAAAACCCACACAACTGTATTCTGAGAGAAAGTAATATTGCTAGGGCAATTTGCTAAAAAAAGTTAAAAAAATCAAACTTGGGTGAAGAAAAACCATCACAAGATTCTAAAAAGAAAGAAACAGAATCATAATCTGGATTTTAGTGTTGTCACTCTCTTCCCTTTCTTACTTATTAACCAGTACTTTCTCTGGACTTTTACTGTTCAGCACTCACCTTGATGTTTTGCAGTCATAACAAAATTACTCAAATAGTGTCCTAAATGTTTGTAACAATAGCTTACCTGTATAAACACTCTAGCTCATCTGTATTTGAATATGATTTACATAAATTGAAAGAAGTTGTACAGTTACATTGTGAACTAAATGAAGGCAAAAGAGGAATCATTCAGTAAAAAAGAACAGCGTTTGGCTAATGATGTGGGCACTAAGGTATTCAGCATGCTATATGTAAGTGTGTTAACGGCAGTGTATTAAATTGCATTGCCTTTGATCAATTAGTAACTCTGTTAGCAAGACCTCTTGTTGAATCTAATGGATTGAATAGGCTTAATAGCATCTAACAAGTTGCTTAATATTAAAAAAGAAAAACTCAAACAAATAGAAGTGTGAAAAGTTATACAAGTTAGATAATATCTAGTAAGTCTAGAAGAAATTAGTTTGTATTTAGCATAAGTAGAGACAGAGGAATAGTTACTGGTCAGAAAGTCCCTGTTTTACAATGCAATGAAAAGAACTAAAGGGAAGTACTAAATGTTTCTTAAGCTGTGCGAGGATACTGTTGTGCTGGTGAAAAGGAAATTAGTCCTCATTTCTGGGATTATATGCTATGATAAGATATAAAGTAGTGCTAATTAATTGTAGGTAACACTAGAAAAAAATGCCTGGTATGCATTCCTGTGAATTATACAGAGAAGTCAAAATATTAGTATAATGCTAGCATCAACAAAAGCTAATAAAATATTAATGACAAAAGAGAAACATTAGAAATCTTTTGTATGATATGTTCATTACATCGCATGCTGGATGGTTTAAATATATATATATATACATAAAGAGAGAGAGAGATGACGTGGTTTTGTTTCTGATTTATTTTTGAACCAGACAGTTGAGGAATTTAAAGCTGCCAACACAGGAACTCTTGGACTCTTAGCAGACTATTCTGAAAATGGAGCATGAATGGAAGGGCTACTTTCTCTTGTTAAGACCAAGAGGATGAAATGAGTAGTCTTGACTGTGTCTTCCTTGGTAAAGAGCCAAACAGGATTCAGAAAGTGGATGACACATGGTTAAAAAGAAGTAATGTTTTAGCTAAGCATGTAATATGCAAGAAGGATTACCCTGTATCTCCAGTGGCTGCTTTTATATTTTCAGAGCCAGAGAACATAGACAGAGTTTGATTTAACGATTTAGATCTTTATTTTAGCCATAACAAACGGAACTTCAAGTTTAGTGGAAGGGCTAAGCTTTCAGAAGAAACAGCTTAATATTGAGGGTGAAATAAATCACCTGCAATTTTGATGATTTGAAACTGTCAGGTGAAAATAACTCTTGTAGGCTTCATTTAATAAAGAAGCATACCCTAATCATATGCTCATAGAATCCAAAATATTTAACAAACATTAAAAGTCTTAAGTCATTATATTCTTCTAAATTGGGTTTATAGAGACTATATTTCATTCTCATTCCCACCTTCATGAAAATATAACATGTGCCCTGGGATAAACACCTTAGAAAAATGGAATAATTCACCATTAATGTGGTTTGATAAAACTGTCTGATGGTTTCATAATGGAAGTTAATCTCTATATTCAGGGCAGTAGTCATCAATACAGTCTACAAATATTTATGTTTAAATTATAAAGTGACCCTTGAAAAAGTGGACACAACATTTGAAAGTCTCTCAAATAGAAATGTATGTAGAAATACTAAAACATTTGTATTGTAAGACAAAGCCAAGTGGCATTACTGGTGGGTTAGTCTTCCTTGAGATGAAAAATTACATTGGTCATGCATAATGGCTGCTTTTCTAGAAACAGAACAAAAAAAAAAAAAAATCGGAAAACATACTTGTGTAAAATGTAAGTAATCATCACATGATATGTCTGCAAAATGAGTCAATGAGTCAGGTCTAGAAAGTTAGTGGTGGTTTTTTTATTTTTTTTTAGAGAGAAATCAGCTGTTGCCTAAAGGATGGGTGTAAAAACCAAAGGAAAACAAAATCAAGACGTTTAATCATTAATCAGCATTATAGATGTCAGTTCCTAAGAAATTTTTAAGGCATTCAAAGTAGAAATATAAACTCTCAAACTATAATTTCAAGTCAATTCATCCTCTTATTTTTATCAAGACTCCATGCTTCTCATTCCGATCTGAATGTCTGTAAAATGCATGTATCTTTGGAAAGTTGAAAGAACAGAATTAGCCAAGAATGATGTGCCCTAATTTCTGCTAGTTCCTTGTAATCCATCAAAAATATTTCTGTAAAGGTTGATTTAGCTTAGAGAGTGTTCTAAAAAATTGCAATTGATAACAACTACATTTGAACTCCTGAAGTTTAGAAATGATGCATGTATAAATGAATATGTATTCCCAAATTAAATGCTTTTTTGAATATATATTCCACTTTTGGAGATGTTATTATACTTTTGGCAAATCTGTTATAATGTTAATAATCTGTTATAAGTTTAAAAATATTGCAAAGTAATGGTCCTTATATTTGTTGTTTGATGACATGAACAAAAATAATTTGGTTTCAGTGTTGTATGTCTTTTAAAGTCCATTTTGTTTATTTCATTCCGTATTCAGTTCCAGTTTTCTCTTTACCACCACCTTAGGGTTCAGCAAAAGTAAAGAACTTGCTCGGTAATATTGAAATTTTAGAAACATAAAAATATATAAGATGTGTATTCCTGAAGAACTTTGTCTTTTTCCTAGAATGTAGCTCTTAATTACCTTGGGCACAAGTCCTTATCATGTTTCTTTTTAAGAGTCATATATATGTAAGAATTTTATTTTGTGTATACCTATTTTTCAATTATACAGTACAGAATGATAGTAGGATATTCTGCTATCAGTTTTTATCTTCATGTTTGCAAATCAGTCTTTTTTTCTTCTTCCTCCTCTGCAGTCACACAGGTAGCTACTGCCTCTGTGACTCCTTTTTCTTTTCTTATGATTTTTTTCCTTAGTTACATTTTTAGTCTATTTAATTTTGGGGTTTTTTTCATTCTCATATCCTTTTTAATTTTTGTTTATTCATGGCATATATTAGTACTTCTGTCTTAATGTATCTTCCTCATGAACAGAAAACGTTTGTGTTTTCCGTTCAACTTACTGCTTTGCATTCATAAAGTTATGTGAAGGTATTTTTAATGCCTCTCTTTCTATAACCCAGCAGAAAGTTTGTGGAATGTTATCAGAGAGTACATATTAGACTGAAGAAACTCCAAAAAAATCAGTAGGAAGTATGGAACATTTTAGCTGTACGAGAAGGCGATGAGCATTATTATGAAGGTTAATCAAGAATAAAGCCTTAAAAAGAAACTCTCTCTTAATCACTATTTTTGCAGATGATAAAAAGAAAGCCAAAGAAATGAAATTGACAAATGTAACATATAATGGTCCTTCTTGGAGCAGTACTACAGGGGCCTCATTAGTAGACATTTTAGTACAATCATTTTTACCCCTGTGGCTGTCACTTCAGAGTACTCAGAAAAGGTGGCTGTAGGAACTAATCACAGTGATGCCTTTCTCAATTGTATTTTCCTTGTAAAAATGAGGCACAGGAGAGTTAGCAAGTTCTAATTGAAATCAGAATTATCATTGCCATGGATGGCATGCTGTGTCTGTAGGGTATGTTTGTGCCAGTGGAAAATTACCTTTTTCCCCTAATAGGTTTGGAAGCTTTAGACTTAAATGTAAAGTTGTGCTGAAGTCAGTATTAGCATACTTTTTTTTCTGCTATTTTCAATACCATTTCCATCTGACTGAGCAGAAGTACATTTGTTAATTCATGTTTAATGTTACTAACTGTGGTTGGTAAAGGGAGGGGCAGACTTCAAGATGTGCCGTTTACGTAACAGTTTAAAGTTTAAATGCACTCTCTCTTCTATGTTATTCCTTTTCCTTCAATATTCCTCTTTTTTTTTTTCAAAAAAAATTATAAGTACCATTTTCTGCATGTAGCTTAATTGGCACCTTGAGAGACACTACAAGACCTCCAATGCTCAAAAAAATTGTTTAAGACCAGAACAAAGTTTTACAATGGCATTTTAAATTGGGGGGAAATATCAATTTTATTCAGCTTTAGAGAAGTATTGATCCATCATATAGATACCAGAAAATAAACAAATTAAGGTAGAAAAGAGATTCCTGAACTTTCATTCCTTCCACCATTGAGATTTTGTGATAATAGTGGAGTAATAATAACTTGCTGTAGCAAGTATTAAAAATATTTTCCTCTTTTCCTGTTGGAAAACAGGAATGTATTAAAAAGCAAAACAGGGAAAGAAAAATATTACTTAGTAAGTTTTGAGCTCCATTAGGAATGTCTTTTGATTTCTGTTCATGTCCTAAAGCTTTCTTGGTTTGAAAGGCTTTATAGTTTTGAAGAATTGACACATTCCTAAAAGAAAGAATCCCATCTTAGACTATGAGTAATTGGTGAAGCCTAATTAAAGTATTTCTCCCTGAAACATCATGGTACCACAGTGAAGAAGACATGAACCTCTGTGCATTCAAACATGCTTTGATTTTAGTACAGACTTTTGATTAGTTAAGAAAATGGAGGCCAGACCTCAAATATCTTTTCACACGACATTTGAGCGTGTGTTTAATCTACTTTTACCTATCTTCTAGTGTCTTAAAATGAGATTTAAAAGTCAAAAGTCTTTTATGCCATGTTGTTAATTCCTTGAATGAATTGTTGAATTGTTAGTTATTGCCATCACTAAACATCTGAAAGTGATGAAAAACCACATAATTGTTCCTAAGATTTAGAGGACTGGAAACCTTTCAGTAAGTTAAGGAACTGGGATTTTCTGATTTAAGGTGAAAAACCCACTACAGCGCAGCAGCAATATGTCACTGTTATCAAGAAAAGGAATGCTTAAAAAATGAGAAAAACTTAAGAACAGAAATTCTGTCAGTATGCCATCAGCAAAATGGATATTCACTGCATGTGATCCTTAATAAAGCTGATCATTGAAGGGAAAGGGTGAAGCTGTTCCTTGCTGAGCTAATTGAAGGCCTTTAGACACCACCTACAATGTGGCTGCTTTATCCATGATCTCCCCATCTTTGGCCAAAGAAACATATAGTGTTACAGAATAAAAAGAGGGATAGCACAGAAGGTGTTTTGAGTGCTTCTAGTTATACAGAATGCTATTGAGGCAGCAATAAGCAGGGAGTCTGAAAACAGGTAGCTATAATGGAAACTATTTTTCAGCTTTAACTGAAGCAGATGCTATCACATACATTTCGTGATACTGACTTCAGAGGAAGCTAGCATAAGAAGTGATTAACCCAAGAGGTTATACTGACTGAGGTGAAATTAAGGTCAACAGAAGTACAATAAATCCTCATGTTTCTTGAATGTCTAAGTCCAAGGGCAAACATTCTGAAGGGTTTTATTTGTGACCAGGAGAACCCTTGTTGGTTTTTTTTTAATTTTTTGGCGGGGAAGCAGTATTGTGGTAATAATTCCCTACAGTTTTACAAGTGCGAGGAAGCTGAGAGAAGTAATTCTAAAGCTGAATCTATAGGGATAAACATATTTTCCATAATAATTGTTGAAACTGAGTCATAAGTGTTTGTCTTCAAAGGGAATACTTCTATAACTGTTAAAAACTTTGATGATTTAAATCATTTTACGCAAGATATAAGACAGAGAAAGAAACAGGAAAAGATACTGAAAAGAAGAGATAAGTTAGTACTTCAGGAATTAGAAATGAGAGAGTGAGGAAGAATTCTTGATATCTTTTCACACCAGTATGAGAAAAGTATCAGAAAATGATCCAAAAGAGGTAGGATGGAGCTGAAGTGAAGAAGTCAACACAGAAGACTGTTAAAACTGTTTCACTTTTATTTCCATTATGGAAGATAATGTTGGTGCTGAACTGACTTTCTAGTCTGTTGTCTGTGTCTGAAAAACTAAATAACCTTCAGACTAATTTAGTTCATTTATCTGACTAATCAATTGTCTGGTTCCCTCAGTCAGAGCAAGAAAAATAGCTTTTGTATTTTTTTTTTCTTAATCCTCTGTTCTTTGTCCTTTTATACTCTGTTTTTCTACAAAGATGGACGTGGTGAGAGAGGTATTTGAAGAAGTTCTGCTAGAGATAATAAATTACCTTCCCCACTGCCTCTTTCCCCCTCACTCCTCATGTCCATGTGCTATCCTGAAAGCATGAACAATTAAGAAGGTAAATACTAAAGTACTAGTAAGAATTGATTATAAAATTATTTCAAATAAGAAGGTAGAAACTACACCATTTACAGATGTAAATTTTCAAAACCAAAATATTTTTCTCTTGAACTTTCTTTTATTTCTGTGTTAAATTGTTCTTTACACAGTAACAAAAATGCTGAAATGTCTTCGCTATTATACATCTGTATTGATTTTTTTAAAAGAAAATTTTATGTTGTCATAGAAGGTTTTATTCATATCCAGTGGTGTCAGGTTAAAGATGTGGGGCACAAATATCATAGCATTGCATTGAAAGAGACACAGATTCTTGCCACATTCTTGTTTCCAAGTTACATTCATTGTCTCTTTGTGTGCTTGGTTTTTGCATGCTTAAACACTTTTGTAAGTAGGACAGACCTCAATGTAGGCTAACATACACGATTTTAATGATTTTTTTCTCCTTCTCATAATAGTTTCTCATTGGAAGAATGTTCACTGAACAGTTGGGAATATTCTTTATCTAGAAAAGTAGATATTTCCTTTCTTTCTCTCTTTTTTTCCCCCTTCTTCCTTTTTTTGCTATAAGGGAGATAATGTTGAGAAAGTACATTTGTATCATACACCCATGAATATCAAGAAGGGCTCTTTGGTTTATAGAAATTTCCAATTTCTTTTAGAGACTAAGTTTCAAAAGACATTCCCCAAGCTTTGGATAAACAAACATCTGTTATAAACTATAGTGTGTAATATGTATTGTGTAATGTGTATTGTTAATGATGCTTTCAGAGGGCTGTCTCTCTTAAAAAAAAAAAAAAAAGAAAATTCTTAATTGTCAGGATCACATTCAAAGAGAAGGAAGAGAGGGCAGCAAAGGACAAAGAGCCAGACTCCACTCTACAACTCTATATTCTGTTAATGCAGATGTTGTAATTCATCTTTCAAGTCAATTACCTTTCTGGTGGCTTATGGGGAGAACAATCATTAATATTTCCAATAAACCCGATTGTAGTCAGATGAAATTTCAAACAGATTTCAAGCGGGAAAATAAATTAGGTCAAGAGAAATAGCCACCACAAATTAATGAGCCCACTGATAGATAACTTCACCATTAGCATCACTAGTTCATAAACTGATACAATGATGTAGAATTAAATCAGACACTATTTCACTGAATAAAGAGCAAGTACAGAGATTATAACTATTTTTTCCCTTTCTTTCTTTTTATACATTGAAAAGTGTGCTGCTGGAGCAAATGGAGTATAAACTTTTAAAATCCTTAAATATAACACACTAAACTTAGTGTGGTTCCTTTGTTCTTCTTCTATGCTTTCTATGAGCTAAGGCATTTCTTCTAGAGAATTCATTGCAGGTCTGTGTTATGGAAGTATATGATATCTTAGAGATCTAGAAAGTGGAGAACACTAGGACTGAGAAGAGCTCTTGCTCTATTATTAAAAACCATCAATGTATGTACAAAACACACAATAATTTAAGGTGTGTGGGGGTGTGTGCATGCACATACAGTGACTTCAAGTTCTCGCCATGATTCTTCATGCATCTCAGATCCAGATATGTAAATGAATCATAATACCCCCTATATCTTACATATATATGTACATATATTCACACACATGTAGTATACACAAATAGACAATAGGCACTATTATTTTACTTGTTTTTACTGGGTCTATTATTTTAGTACTACCTTCCTCATGTCTTTCCAAGGCAATTAGTTTAGAATCGCTTTGTATAGAAAGGAGAAGGAAAACACTACAAACTCATGAAACATCTTAAGGGCTACATTACCTTGTAAGAAGTCAGGTGGAAAAACCATGTGTTTCATGTTGCTTCTTGTTTTAGTGTGATGAACTTTTAAATACCTAGAAAATTTTGTTTCAGTCTCATGGAAATTTATATTGTCAACATAATACTGCGACTGGATAGAGGTAACTAAATAATTAAATTTAAATTAAATACTAAATAATTAAATTTAAAAGAACGGTGTGATTGGAATATAATGGGAGAAGACTCCAGAAGCAGCCAGCTTCAAGCTTCAAAATGATTATTGACTGTATTGACTAGATTTGTTAACAGCACACATTGCTAGTAGTTAGCACTTAATCACTATCAATCATTCCTGACAAGCTTATTTTAAATTACTTACAAGCATACAATGCCACTGAAGTGATACCGTTTTAGTTCATACTGATAGCTATAATCCATCAGTCCAGGGAAAAATTTGAGAGGGAAAGCCATAACAGAGTCTTTCACCTTCTTTCCTCCTCATCCCTTCCTGTAAAACACCATTGGTGTTCTGTGTTCCTCTGCCTCTTTCCCAAAAGAAAATTGGGTGATCTCAGCTTCTCTTGATATTTATTTTTGGGATGAGGGCTTCTTCTGGTTTTGCAAATTCTGCAGGATTATTCTGGTTCCATCAGACACCCTGCTTGCCTTCTTTGTAGGATTATTTTGGTTTTTCCAGACATCATTCTTGCCTACTCTGCATCCTTAGTCCTTATTTTGCAGTGTTTAATTCTGGTGCATTTTTTAGTGCTCCCTGTTTGTGCCATTGCATCACAACTCCATCTGTGTCTTTGCCAATTAAGGCTATTATTTATATATTAAAGCTGAGCTGCACTGCAGGATGTTGTTAATGTTTTAGAAATGTGAATGTATGCTTATATACTGTACCTGGTTATGTTATTTTAGTGTGCTTATGTCTGTTACAAGAAAGTAAATTCTTGTAAAGTTTTCTTACTTAATAGGCATCTAATCACTTCATGCAACAGGTGTCATTTTTGGCTACAGTAAAACCAAATCATGTTTGGAAGCAAAGACATTTTAACATAGCTTGAAACTCATTCCCATACATGCATCAAGAAAAGGTTAAATCTCTAGTCAGGTTCTAGTTAGAGTCAATTTATGTTTAAAATAATTTACTCTACTAGAACCTAAGTGGTGTATTTAGAAGACACAAACTGAGCTGCTTCTGCAGAAGAAAACTCAGATATATATTCTGAAAAGTTAGGCAAGTATGAATGCTTGCCTAACTAAGTATGAAACATGAAGTCCAGATGGCAATCACTGGGTTTAGAACAGCTCAAAATCATGAGAGTTTTCCTTGATCACAGTCATAATAACCCTGGCAATCACAAAACTGTTCTGAATATGTCTGTGAAAACTGTGTTGACACATTTTTTCTATTTTTTTTCTTAATATCTATTAATGTAAATGAGTAAATTACAATTTTCTCCAGGTAATTTATTTGAAAAATTGAGAAAGAGATGTGGAAAGATCTTGTCATTGGATGAAATAGGGAAAATATTGCTAAATGTAAGCACCTTGTGGTATTGAACATGCTGAGTCTCCGGGGAGGGTTGGTGCTCCAGGGCTGGGGTGTGAACTATGACCTCCGCTGTGCCAGTGATTGGCAGCCATGACAGGGCTGGGATACAGGATCTAAGGGATGGGGGGTGCAGGACATGGCATCACCTCAACAGAGCAAAGCCTGATCTCTCCCTTTCCCCATACACATGCACTCCAAAATGTTTTGAGACATAAAACTTTCCAGTCTCTCATAACCACCCCATGGCTCGAGCCACTGTCTGGGACCACAATTATGGTGCCTGTCCTCGTGGCAGAGTGGGATCCTAATCTCATAGACAGAGATGAAAGGAAAGAAGAGTCTCCAAAATTGCAGGTAAGGTATGATGCAGACCAGAACCTGGGAAAAGTGTTCATGAGCCAGTCTTTCAGCTGCAGGGACCGAAGAGTCCAGCAGGTTCGTTGGTGATTTGTTTTGCTGTTTCCAGTCTGTCACAATGACATGCGGACTTCCTTGCACATTTCTCATCCTCTTCCCTCCCTTCTACCTTTCTTCTCTCTTTTTTCTTCTTTGAATATGGCAGATATGGAGAGTGTCATCCTTTTACTTTATACGTTAGGATAGTGTGGATAACTTTTAAGGTCTCCCAAAGGAATTCAGGTCAAAGTTAGCAGTTAACAATCTGGTTAGTTCTGAGTTTCCTGGTTCAGGATGGAGAAGTAAATCATTGGTTTCAAATTATACATACTGAAATTTGGAAGTCATCTGCAAATCAGCTTAGAAAATAGAAATATTTTATAAAAGCACTTGAGGTTTCTCTGCATATTTTGTGTCTGAAGCTGAGTCTGATCACTTCACATTTGATGAATGCTTGAATTGCCAAACACCTGATTTGTGATACTCTGCTACCCATTTTAAGAACACCCCTATGACATTATTAGTTTAGCACAGCCCCATCCAAGGTACTCACATTCTTACAGGTAGTTTTTTACAACCAGCTAAACAACAAAAACCTTTGGAGGATTTTCTTATTGTTCTTTTTTTACTATTTCAGGCTACAAATAGTTGTATGAACCTCAGTTTGCAGATACAATTCAAAGCTTTTTTTATATATAATTAAATTCATTGTAACACTGGGCTGCCTATACAGAAGAGTACTGAAGTATTTTGAAAAGTAACTGTGCTAGTCAGGGTTTGGAATCATATGTATGTTTTTCTCATATTGTTCCCAAGGCCGATTGGGAAGGGAAGGGATTCTGGCCACCGTCATTATGCCAAGTTGCATGTGAAACATGAATTTTCTTGACCGTCAAGAAATACATAAGACTTAAGGTTTCATAGATAAGTAAACTCAATAATATTTACAATTATAATTCTTGCAGTTCATTCACAGCATAAGGAAATATAAATATCCTTGTATTATTGTGAACTGTCTCATACTGGAGAACTGGTTTCATTGAAGTAAAAGTCAAACATTTTATCAGCTTCAGCGGAACCAAGAATTCATTAAATATTATCAGCCCCTTGTTGCAAGTGAAATTTAGCAGAAAAAGAAATTCTTGCCGTCAGCAGATGCTCTGTCCGTTCCTTGGACCAGCACACTGGGATCATACATGCTGTGGGTGAATCTCCATGCTTTGCGAGGTATAAAGTGAAAAATTGAAAGATTAAACAAGCAATATTAACAAAATAAGAAACATCTAACCTGGGGAATTCTTATAGGTTGTGTGATGTAGATGTTTAGAAAAGAGGTATTATTATTCTGCAGAAGAAATTTCTGTTGTGGAGAGAATAATGTCAATTATTCTTATTGTATCAGGAGTCTACCCAAGAAACATATTTTGTCTTGCTACCTAAAACCTGGTTTTATTAGTAAAAGGTACAGAGGAGGTGAAGTCAATGGTGTTTTGAATATTGGTGGTAGGAGATATTTTACAAGTTTCAAGAATGTGTGTAATTATTAGTGTTAGATGTCAGTTTTTGTTGCAGGGTTTTGGGGTTTTTTTTAAGAAATCTAGGGTTGCATCAGGTACAAAGGACAAATGAAAGCTTTCCAGTTCAGATTTAAGAGTTCACACTTGAAGAATCACACTTTGTAGACTCTGTTCTAGTAAAAACAATTTGATATCTGCATTGAAATGCAATTTCAGTTAATCTCTGTCTCGAGGCCAGTGGAGCACTGTGAATGTTGAACATTCTTTGGCTAAAACACTGAGCACACATCACAGCCATTCCTGCTGTGCTGAAGACCAGCTGGGAAAAAGATATGTACTCTGAAGTTAAAATAGTCAGAACAGGTCCCCTACTTGATAACAGCTGAGTGCTGTAGTCAAATACAGCTATTGCAGCAGGATTCTATTGATTTATACTGGATAAAACTGGTGCTTTTATCAAACAGTTTTGTGGCTACTCAGCAGTCTGTGTCAAGCCATAGGCAAAGATTTTCAGGAAATTCCTGGCATCCAGAGAGCCAGAGAAAAACTGGTTATTATACCAGGAAAATCACACAAATCACTTAACAACACGCTTGCCTCAGTCAGATGGAAACAAATTCACATTATTCAGATTATACTGCAAGCTAGCACAGCAGAAAGATTAGGCCTCCCAATTTTCCAGGTAGTGTTTAAAATCTTTTCCCTAGCTAAAGGATATAGCTGACAGTTCACACTCCAAAGTCGAGTTAATCTGTAACATTATCCGCCCATTTTGCACTGAGCAGTCCCCAAAGCAGTTTATAATATGCATATGAACTGAACCATTGTTGTGATCAAATTTTAAATACCCTTGTGAAATGGGAAAGAAGGAAAGATAAAATAAAACCCTGCTGCTCTGGTACTGAAGATTGACAGCAAAAGGAAAAGTATTGCTTCATTGAGTGCACGGCTCTGGCTACAGTGGCTGCATTAAGTTGCTGGTGGGACTTCCAGTCCCTCCTCTAATGCATGGCTAATAGCTCAGCTTTGTAGAGTCAGGAGATGAAGCTTTCCTATTTCAGAATATTATGAAGTTGCAGTGGTGTGAAATTAGAGTGATAGTTATCGTAAATTTGTTTCGGACAAGGATACTTGGTTAATACAGCTCATGAATGCTTTTCCATGTGGTAGGTGTTTCACAGTAGCTCACTGCTGCATCAGCAACAGTGCAAAGCGGTAGCAATATATATTACATTTTCTGAATTTGGTGGCTTTTGAAATGATTTCTTGTACTGGCGATCATACAGCTGTTTGAAGGCAAGAGGTGAAACTGAGCATAAGGAAACAATTGCCATTATGGCAGAATGTAAAAAAAGCCCAACACATCGTTGTTCAGTCTTCTGCTGGCATGTTGCCCTCTTCTAGAGTGGTTGACACCATAATTAATTATATCCATTTGCTTCATAGTAGTGAAATTCACTCCTGATTTTACTGTGGACTCAGAATTGATTCCATTTGAAAAGCTATGTAATTCACTTAAATAACGTTGACACCATAAGTATGTCATGAGATTAGTAAAAGCTTCTATACTTGATGACTCTCTTGTGAAATTTGAGAGCTCTCTGTTGGAATAGTCTCAAATATTGTATGAATAAATAAATATTAAAAAAAGATGTAATTTGTGTTATTGGTGATAATATTCTTTCTTTATGTTTTTAGCTTTTTACTCTTTCTTATAATTGCCTCTACTATCGCTTATTCTCCCAGGAAAAAAAGTTAGAAGAAAATACTTTTTCTCTCTTTACTTTACTTGGCTTGGCAAAACAAGTATTTAATCCAGACTTTCTCACAGAACAACAGAGAAGTCTAAGTCATATTAGCCCCACCCAACCCCCACCCCATTCAAAAATTGTATTTTAAATATTATTTGTTATTTCTGTTGTTTGACACACTGTTTTAGGAGCATATTTAAACAATCCTGTAACTCATGCAATGGGAACTGAAAACTCATATGACATTTCTAGAATCAGTGCAGCTTATTCAGTACTGAGAAGTTTTTATAGCAGTGTCTTTTCTCCCAAGGCTGCATTAGAAGTGCAAAGACATCTTTTAAACCTCCAAATTGCTTTGGTAAACATTGCACTAATAATTAAAAAAAAAGCTCAAAACTATGTGGAAAATGAAGCAGCTTGCACCTACTATTGCGCAGTCTTAGGATTGGTAATATAAAATGTAGTCAGCAAAAATGTTCAATATCAGTCTGCTTTTAAATGATAAATTGGAATGATGACTCATGTATGATGTAACTAATACAAATTGTGTTGATTCCTAACCAAATCCAAATGCAGTTTATAGAGGTAAAATTCTAGAATATTACTGAGATCTTATGATCATTAGAAATTAGTGTGGAAAAAAATAGTGTTACCTAGCTGTGAAAAATCAGTAATGAAACCATTAGATTAGTAATACTGTGACATATATCTTAATTGATTTACTCAGTTCATTGTGAAAAACTTTTTTAATGTTAATATTCATGTATTATATCTTGAAAAAAAGTAATTATAAATCCTGACACAAATATTGCTTGAATAGCAATGGTCACAAAGAGTAATTCATTAATATTCAATGAAGTGTTAATATGTGCAGAGCCTAGAGTGATTGTAAACTTCATTTTGACTTTAGATGGAAATTTGTTGCAGTGCAAATCTGTGTATAATTGTATTAATCAGTCCCAAAGAGTATTTGAGGTTGAAACTTATATTGCTTTTTTATGTTTGACCTACAGCTGTGCAATCTTGCAATTATTATCATGACAGAGAATGGATTTTCTAATATTCTTAATCTTACTCCACAAATATTGTTAGAAGCAATTGGGTTATATATTGAAGCCTTTGTTTTCTTTCTTATTTATTACATGAGTTACAGATTCAGAAGGATATTTTCTAATTTCTATTAGATAGTTGGGAAAAGAGAGAGAAAGACATAGGGACATTTTCAGAGAAACATCTGTCCCTAATTTTTTGGGATCTTTATTAGACTGCGAATATAAAATGTATTTGTTTTAAAATAAGTAGGGTAATTCTTTTTATGCATCTATAGAACTGAAAATGGATAGAGTTGCACGTTGGCAGCTGGGAACAACTGCTTAGAGTGGACTTAAATTAGTACACTTTGAGAGTGGAAATAGGCAACTGAACCCCTGAGCTTTGTGATAATATGAATTTCTTGACTTTTCATAGGTAGTTTGGTGGGATATATGCAAGTTAAGGCAACATAAATCAAACATCAAGCTCAAAAGGGTCCTTCTCTCAAGCTTCTGTTGACATTTAATGTATGTTTTTTAAATATACAAAAATAATGTTGAGCTCATTGCATATCAGAGGGACATAGAACCTTGCCATTGCAGCTGCTGACCTTTCAGACCTTATCATATCATCACAGAAACATTTAGGCTGGAAAAGCCCTATAAGATCATTGAGTTGAAACACTAACCCAGCACTGCCAAGTCCACCACTAAATTATGTCCTGAGTGCCACAGCTACTTGTCTTTTAAATACCCTTTCAGGGTAGATGACTCAACCAGTTCACAGGGCAGACTGTTCCAATGTCTTTCTGTGATTTTTTTTTTCCCTATTATTTAATCTAAACTTCCCCTGGCACAACTTGAGTCCATTTCCTCTTGTACTATATTGTTTCTATATTGCCAGGAGAAAATCAAAAATTAAGGGAGAGCGAAAGGTACGTACGCTGCAGAAATGCCCATATTACCAAAAACAATTTGGGAGATCAGCAAGTAGGGATACCTTCAGTTCTCAGCAGTTCTTCCTGGAAGATTACTACCTGCTGAGAAGAAGAAAAGCTTGTATCACTGTAGGAGGACATCACAGAAGTAGGTCAAATGCCCACAGGTGACTGACCAATATGGGTATGTTAATACATGGATCTTGCTCACATGTTTTCTTTCTGTTGGTTAAGGGTTTGGGTTTTTTCCTTTTTTTTTCCCCTTTATTTTTTAAAAAGTATCTTTGTAGTGGGCTCCTTGCAACTCGCCAGCCATCTGTCATTTAGCAGAAGTCTTTTGATAGCAGACTACCTCCTGTATGTTTCTCCCTGCTTGTTAGTCAATTCAACTACACTATTACCTGACCTTTAGTAGCAAAAACTGCATACAATATTTTCACATGAAAAGATAACCTAAAGAGGTCTTATTTAGAAGTGGTATTTCATGATAGAACAGTTAACTAGATTGCCAGATTTGACAAAATAGGATTTTTTTTTTTTTTTGAAGCTGTAAAGAAATGTAGTTTATTTTCATTTTTGCAAAGATATTTTGAAAAGGTAGTTTAACTCATTGAACTGTTACAAGATATAGATCTTAATAGCTTGTGACGATAATAACATTTCAGCTTTCCTGTTATGATTAATAGGAGTAGTTTATTTAGAAAGAACTGATCAAAAGAGTATAGGAATTTTTTTAAAAAAAGGAAAAGTGGAAGCAGTGAGGGAGTTTATGAGAACTTAAGTGTTTAACAGCCATGAGCTTTTGGTTTCATGAGCTTTTCGTTTCATGTGGAAAAACTGCAAAATAATTTCAGCACAAATACAAATTCAAATCATGTTTTCAGAGCCAAAGTATACAGATTACATTAAGCTTTCACTGTTATCTGGCTTCAAGCTTTTTGATTCTGTGTTCAAGATGGTAGAAATGCAGTTCTGAGCCATGATTTTGAGCACTCTAAAATCTTTTTATTTTTTTACATCTAAAATCTCATGTTGATTTAACACATGGGAAAAATTTGATCCTGGCTGATCATATCTCAGTATCAGCTGCCTAGGGGATCTTTTGTACAGATATAGCACCCAAATCTCTTTCTCTATCAATAAAATGTGATTCTGTTTAGCATCAGTTAGGCTATGCCCATTTATTCTGGTAGATTATTTGCCCCACAGGAGTTATCAGAGGAGCTTCAGCTTCGCATTTCCTATGTCATTCATACTAGAGAATATTCTTTTTGTCCAATTTGAATTGCATTTCTCCAGCAGAAGACAGAACTGCTGTTTTGGCTGACCTTTCAAACCTGTCCTGGTATGCCCAGCTGAAAAAAAAATAACTCTCATAACGATACTCATTAATTCAAACCTATCCCATTGTATATAACTCCTCCCACACATCTGAAAACAAACTAACCAAATAGAAAAAAAAAATAAAACAAGAGGAACTCTGTGGAATGGCACTCCAGACGTTGTATCATTTTAACACTGTGTCATCTACATACTGTGAAGATCTTCTGAACTCTTCCAATGCCACTTGTTTACCTGTAACTTAATTGCATGATATTTTCAAACAAGTCTATAACCTTGTCGTGTTTCCTTTTTCACATCCAAAGAGTGTGGTTGGTGAACAGTAGGTCTCTCCAGTTTACTTTTCAAGTGGGAGACAGGTTTGACTTGGCGATGCTGCCAACAGCTAAAGTGGGCTGAGGGCACAGCTTAACTGGCTGTCACTAATTGAAGGGAGAAGACTAATGGCCACGTGTAATATTTCCGCAGTAATGAGAGTACTGCACTGACACTGCTGTGCTGCTCTGTGAGAGACTTAAATATTTTACAGGGATGGCAAGGCAGAACCATTCTCAACCCCCTTCACCCACACAGCCTAAATGTCATAATATAGTGAACAAGCTGACTTGGCTGAGGAATTTCAGGCAGCTTCTTTTTCAATTCAAAAAAGGACAGAAAATTGGGCCTAGTGGAAAAGCACTGGCCAACTACAACTCAATGCCAAGACCACCACTTAACCAGTATCTAATGACAACGAAAAAATATCTCCATGCAGACAACAGTAATTTCAGAGTCCTGGTAATGCCACGTTAACAAGTTTGCTTACATTACTTTTTAAGTAAGATATGCCACTTTCATGACAGAGACATAACTTCACCAATAAATAACACATCAAATTTAGCATGAAGAGGCATAGAGGAAGTGCCCACCCCAATGAGTTCAATGTTGAAGTGAAAGACTGGAGAGCATCTGCTGTCTCCCATTGGAAAAATGAGCAGGTTTCATTTAGGAAGCTGAAACAAATCACTGCAATGTAACAGGGGAGAGAGCAGAATTATCTCTTTAGACTTTCTAAAAGGTGGTGTTAAATAGCTCCAGTCTACACTCAGATTTAATATAAAATATTTTTTTCTCAGTCATACAGTATATTCTGGCTTAGAAATTCATTTTGTCAACATGAGCATGTTTACTGTTGCTTTCAAACTCTAACTAGCTTGGCAGACAGGCAGCTCAGCTACGGAGAAAAGTGGCTCAGCAGCTGTATCTGCCTGCCTGCTTCATAAAAGGAAAGGAAGAGAAATCATCTGAAACTTTATAGCTGCTTAGAGCAGTCTCACTGATCGTTGTCCACCTTTACACATGTCCTACTCTAAGGAAAATGAAGATGCTAATAAGGTATGAATGGTATATTATGATGCATGAGTTAGAAAAAGAAGAGGAGGGTGTGTCATTCCAGGTAATTTGGACAGGTTTATACATTCAGATAACTATCAGGAAGATATTCAGCTAATTCAGAAAATTTACCTTTGTAATCTGTTCTCATTGTGTTCCTTACGACCTGAAGACATTAAGCTTTTAACAATCATAGCACTACAATTAGGAAGCCCTTGCCAAGATTTTAACATAGAAATGTTTTTGTAGCCTTCATTTGGTCATCCCTTGTTATTGAACTCTTTCCAGGCCAAGGACAAGCCATAGGTGACATAAATACTTCTTAATTAATATCTTAACATCAGGGGAAGTATAAGACAGTGTTTAATTGCCAAAGAATCATAGCTTTCAGATCATACGAGGGTACTTGCTTAATGCTATCTCTTTCATTTGGTCCTATTGCAGGATTTGAAACTATCTCATATTTTAGGATTAGGCAGTTGCTGACTAAGACAAGCATTTGAACTCGCTTTAAATGCTATTCCAAGGGAAAACCTTCTCTTTCTACTTCTCTAACTTAAGAACCATTAGCTTATACATTCCCTCACAGCAGTATTGAGATATCACCACTGCATCAGAATCTTTCTCTTTTCTGACTTTGATTCTGTATGTCTACAGAAAAGATCAGAGTCATGTGCCCTATGGCACTATTTGTTTGTATTTTTATTTATTTTAATAAGAGTTATAGACTAAAAAATTGTACTTCCTGGGAAAGAAAATTTAAACCCAAAAATTAAAGATCTTTTTTGTCACCAAGAGGTTAATTAAGCCTGGATTTTCATCCAATAGGTATTTTTTAATAGTTCTCTAGCCAAATTGTCTGATTAACAACTTTATCAATGAAATGTAATTTAGTATTATTGGAGACGTTACTCCTGTCTTTTGAGATTAGAGGTAAGCTGCTTGTGGGGTAGGTTTGGACATGGTATAGGAATTGGTGTTTATATGCATGTAGCGTGCAGAGATTGCAGACATTTGTTTCAGTTATTTGTTGTAACACTTAAAAAAAGTGATAGGATGATACTGATAAAAAATTTTGCATGAGGGGTAGTTTCTGAATTCATATAGGATAAGGTATTCCCAGAATTATGGTTAAATAGACTAGACGCATAGAATGAGTTGAAGGGGTGGGATACCCCTAGCTGTTCTTTACTGTAAATCTCAACCTTAATCCACAAAGATTTTTAGAGACTCTGAAGGACTGGCTGATAGTGGTGACTGTTATCCTAAAAAACAGATGGCAAAGTGAGTGACACCTATAAATGTGCAGGCTGTGTTACTTCACTGACAAGATGCTAAGCCCTTCTGGCATTAAAGTAAAAAGACAGGTGTTTTTGACACAAAAAAAAGTAGTATTGAAACTATGCCTCAAGCCATGTGGAGAGTTGAAGCCAATTTTTCAAGTAAAAGTAACTAAAAATCTAAATTGGGGTATACATGTGAAAGCACGACAGCTTCAGACCTTTCCCATCAATAAGTTTTTGACGAGTTCTAGTGCCTGTCTTGTGCCTGTAGAATTAGCCAATCATCTCTCAAATTAAACTTTCATTTTCAAGGCTTGAATAGATGGTAGCTTTGTTCTGGAAATCTTGTGCAGTTCATTTCCAAGTGGATGAAATGGCAAGTAGTATTTTTGGACTTCCCTTTAAGTTTTGTTGATAGAATTTTTCAATTGCCTTTTGGTCTGCCTTAATGTAGTATGAAGTTAATCGAGTATTCACACACCACATATTATAATTGTAATTAACAATGTCAGATTTAGAGATTCTTGTGGCCAACAGGGAAGACACAACGACGTAAAAAACAATGTAATGTGAATATGTACTTTAAAATCCATTATCACTTCAACAGATTACTTTGTTTGAAAAGGTATTGAAGCTAATAGCATTTAATCTACCTTCTTAAATGTAGTGGTATTATTTTGCATAACCGATGAAAATAAAGTTTCAATAATTAAGCTCTACCAGATGGGAAAATCTCAAGTACATTTTTTTTTTTTTTTTCAGAAAAATTAGGCTTCTATCCTTTTTTCTGCTTCTAAACTTAAGACACCAATTTATGTTTTTGGATGAAAGGGAGTTGTTAAGTAACAAAAACTGCATCAGGTAGTCACCAAAATAAAATGCAGTGGAACCCACTCAGAAAAAAAAAAGAGAAAAGAAATGCATAAAGAATACAATGAAATGTGCTTTCTGTTTGTTCTCCTGAAGTGATAGAATCACCTCCATGAGTCAAAAACTTTCTTGAAATTTGTGTGACAAGACTTTTATGTATCAAGTAGTCTGCTTCTGGTTTTCAACAAGTACAATGTCTATTACAGTGTACTAAAATAATTAGTGCCAGATTATTTTGTCCTGTTCCCCTCTTTTCCTTCATTTAGCCAGCATAGTCATTTTCTTGGCAAATAGTCGTCTTGCACATTTAGACTTGTTTCAGTTGGATAATTTGTTACCAGAGTCCTGGTGAAAACCATGTGTCCAGCTCTATGTGTAACTGATTGCAGCACACTTTAGCAATGTATGCTGGGGGAATTGAACAAAATTGTGATTAGACAGTATAGCTATTGCAGTGACAGGTGCAGAACAACACATGCAGTGAATTGTCACAGTGCAGCTAGTCTGTCGCTGGACAGATAAATCTGGCTATAATAAGAAAGTAAATTTGGCTCTCCTAGTTCGATAAACAAGTCCGAAGGTAAACAATCATAGAATAGATTCAAACACGAACAGAGACCTCAACCCTTTCAACCCAAAATGCAGATGTATCATTGGCCAGGGAGCTGGGTGATGTAAAGACCCAGATCAATCAGCTGTCCACACCCAGGAAATTCAAACTGCCTATTAAAAGGAGCTCTGAACAATAAAACACACTGTTTGTTGAGGATGCTCAGTGAGTCCATGTCATCTCTGTCTCCAACCAATGACCCCTAATGTAATAGTGAATGACTATTTGTCCATTAAAATTAATCATAAGACCACTTTATTTTATTGTTATATTCTCATCCAGTGACAATGACAGGAAAGTGACATTTAACTTAAAACATTTTTCAGTCCTAAGGAAGCCAGCACCAGAGAAAGCATGGCTCCTTTGTCTTCTGTTAGGATAGTCACATAGATGGGAGATATCTTTTCAGGATTTTTTTTCTTTCTTTCTTTTTCATTTGAAAAACACTGGATAATACCCTTGAGTGTAGATACTGGAGACAGAGACTTCTCCCACCTCAGCCTGTGCTTGTACTGTTAGGCTTCCTCATTTACTTTGTTTTCACAGCTAAGAATGCTGCATTCTTGATTTTACAAGATATTTCTATAGGAAGACTAGAGAATAGTCTATCCTGGCAATTAGGGTTCAGTACAGACTGGGAGGACCAGGTTTTCTCTTTCTTGAGTAACTTTCATAATAACATAATTAATGTGCTAAAGCCAGCCACCAGAGAAACCTATTTTTATGATAACCATGCTTAAGTTTTTTTTTTTTTTTTTTCCCTGGGGATGACTGTAATATACTGGATTTCACTTACAGATATTCAAGTGAATGCTTGTTCAAGAAACAGGTTTATTTCCACAGTCAGAAATTTAGATATGATGAAACTTACATGTTTTTACTGCAGTTGTTAGTACCAATGACTACCAATTTTTTTTTTCTATTTTTCCTTGCAGTTTATGCATTTCTGTTATGCACAAGACTGTTTCAGTTGTGTTTAAGCATTATATATTACTGAAGCACTTCTTAGAACAGTTGTTTTAGTTTGGACTTGCTTGTTTCTTCATTAAGTGGATAATATGTTGATATGTTTCATAGATGATTCTTGTCATTATAATTCTCAGAGGGTTTATTTATGTTTTAATAGTTTACCAGCTAATAAGTGTCAGAAATATAGTATTGCTCATGAAAAAGTACTTTCCATTTTATGTCTTGTAATTGTTGCTAACAACAACATGGAACAGGGGACTTGTTTCTCAGACATCATTTCTTTAATACTGTGATGTCTTTTGGATAAATGTCAAATTTGAAGTATTCTGTGATGCTAGTTCTTTTTCTGTAGTTGCAGACTTTCACCCATATAATTCATGATATTTCATGGCGATCTAGAGAGAAATGCAGTGTTGGAAGTTGTGAGTTTTTAATTTGACCTGAAAGAGCATTGGACTGCTTCTCTATCTGTCTTCTGTGTTTCACCCAGTTTGATTTGGTAGACACAGCTTTCAGTGAATGTACTTGTTCCCTGTAGGTCCAGACTTCTGGTGGCATAAAGTCTTTCACTGCATAAAAAGTCATATTTTCTATAGGACTTTTCTAAGACTTGAACAAAACTTTAAAGTATAAAATTCTCTCTGACCTGTTTCTTTAATGGTACCCTTTTTGGCGCCAAGGCAGCCATCTCACATCATAGAACGTGAAGCTGGAGAACTGATCTGATTCATATCATATACAGTCATTTAAGTCTCCTCTGTAGTCAAGGTAGTGATACAAGTGGATCTGAGGATAAATTCAAAAGGTTAGGTGATGGTTTACATCTGAAACTGTGTGGGTTTTCTCCAAAGGCTAGCAGCTAAGGACATTTGAGTAGTTTGCAATAGGTGACTTAAGATGTGAAATCTAAAATTACATTAAATAAAGACTATGTTTGACTTGAATTCCATTTCACTGACTTCTGTCATTCTAAATTCTCACAACATTAAACCCCTCTTAGTCATGTTTCTGTAAGAAGCAGAAATGTTTCATTAAGGGTGGGAATTTTGTAGAAATTTTAATAATTTCATTATTTTAAAAAAATAATTCCCAGCTACTTGGCATTAGGTAGTCTATAGAGTAATTGATTGTCCTGTCAGACAGATCTAAGTTTGGGATGTCTGACTCAGGCAAAATTTAATTACTCAAAATGAAGTTTGCAAAGGTCACAAAGTCTAATGGATAGTATTTTTCACATGGGGAAATATTTAATGAGATTATAAGCAATTCCTAATGATTTGTGTCCTGATTTTCTTTTATATTTGTGTGATGGCACATTACTATTAGACTCCACTCTCTATCACTATTCCTTACGAAGCACATCATCACCTTGTGATTTTCTTTTAAATGAATGATGGTAGATACTGATGAAATATGACATAACCTCCTGGACTGCTGATATTTCCATTGACAGTCTTCCATCTTAGTATTTGCTGATCTCCATGGTGTATAATTTTACATCTGATTCCTCATGCAGATAAAATATATTCTTTTGAAGTGCTGTATCTTGAATCTCTTGGTGATAAGACTTAATCTACCATTTGTTCTCCTTAATGAAGTGATGCATTTCTATAAAATTATTTAATAATTTCATATTCTTTACAGAGTATTTACACGCTTATTTTGAAATTACCTCAGAAACAAATACTTTAATTACATTTCATTAGATTACTCTGTAGAATATTATTAAGCCATTACATATATTGACTAAAATGTTAACTTCAATTTGTTTAGAGAATGGAATGACACCTGTGTGTCAGTATTACCTCTTAAGGAGTGTAGATCCTGCTGTGTGTACAGACATGTAGGTTTCATCTAGATCAGTATTTCACCAAATAAAATTGTGACCATATCAATGATATTATTTCATGTTTTTTCTCGTTTATAAAGACAAGAGAGGCCATGTGATAGTCTAACATGCAATTTTCCATTACAAAGACTGGAGGGTTTCCTGGTATTGATTGCCCATTAATTTAAATGTCTCTTTAGAAGAAAATATTTTTTACTTAAAAATAAACAATTAAAGTGAATCTCTCAGAACAGTTAAAAAATATTTTAGTAATTAAACTTACTGTTTAAATAACGTTAATGGCTTTTATTTTAATATGTTGAATTTTGTAATTATTTAATCTTGGTGTACTTGTGTCTGCCAGACTAAAACATCTCCTATCAGAAAATATTTAATACAATTAAAAGTTATTGTTTGGGGTTTTTGAGATTCTCAGAGCTACCGTTCTTAAAACTTGAAGCTGTCTTCTATTGCTCTCTTGACTACATAACTAATAATTTTCTTCCTGATGTAGAGACAAGCGTCATGTTCTAGTAATGGTCAACCCTACATGCAATAAAAAACCTAATGCATGGTTAAAATTCAATAGGGAAATCTTCAATAACTATATAAGTATTTTGAATATAACCTAAGTGTTCTTGTTTGCTGTCTGTCAGGGTTTAACCCCCCAGCAGCAACTCAGCCCCATGCATACACATTTTCATCCCCGCCTGGTAGGATGGACTATTGGAAGAGTGAAAATGAGAAAACTTGTGGGTCGAAATAGAGTCTTGTAGGTAAAACCAAAGCCACATGTTCATACACAGCAAAACAAGGAATTAACTCTCTAGCCTGCCTTGAGTTAGCTGGCTACTGGTACTGGCTACTGTGGAGAAAATGAACTCTACCCCAGCCAAAACCAACATACAGTCTTGTATTTGGAGCTCTTGTGCAGCTGATTTGCTATAACAGTACTCTAATCTTCCTGGATGTTACTATTTCCCCACCTGTATAAACATGCTCTGCAAGGGTTTCTGTTTGTTCATTAAGTGCCATCACTCCCATCCCAGGTATTTTTTGGTTTTGTGGTGTTTTGGTTTTTTTTTACGTCTGGTCATGTTAAACCACGTAGTTTGATCCCAGACTTGAATATGATTCAGAATTTCTTCTGATCAGTCATTTCTTTTGTTTATTCACTTTCCACTAATCCTTATTTCAGGTGTGAACTTCATCCCTTCTTTCTTTTTCGTTTCCCATACATAAAAATCTGAAATCATAGTGCCAGGATTTGTGACCTGATGGATACCAATAGAAAGAAATTTGCTTGACAATAAATATCTGTTTACCTTTACATTTAAGAAATTCGTAATTAACCATTATTTATTTATTTATTTAATGTCAATAACTGCTAATTATTTATTTATGTATTGCTATATATAAAGAAATCTTGTCAAAAAGAATAATATTAGTTTGGTAGAATGCTACATTATTTTCTTACTACTTATATGTACCTTATTTTTTTATATCTAAATTCCTACAGATTAAATTCCAACAGTGTTACTTTGCTTACAATTAGAATGAAGTTGGCTTCTACAGCTTTCTATATCTTCTCAAAACTATGATTTTTTTTTTCTCTGTCACCTATTTTGTTTGTTTTATGTTTATTCCACTTGCTAGTTCTCACCATGGTTCTTTTCAATTTAATGTCCACTTCTAAATGTTGTTTTCTCATCTATTCCAAGCTACATTTTAAAATGAACAGTTATGCCTTTCTTGGTCATTGTATGTTTTGAGATCTAGCAAAACATTTTTTTTCTTATCTGAATCTGATCCATTGAAAGATATTTACTGTCCACTGTGGTGTCACATTTGCATGTTTATTTACTCTATTCATGGCTGAACTGTCTTTAGCATGGAAGACAAACTAGAATTAGAGACAATAAACATTTCTTATTCATAGTACTGAAAGATCAGAGATCTTCCCAAGAGCATATTATGAATAAAATATTCAGCATAAAGCTCTGCATAAAATTATAGTGCAGCTTCCAGTGCATTAGGACTGATTCATCCATACACAAGTGTCCCCAACTCAGTTTATGTGAAGATATTAAGAAGCACTTATTTCTTCCCTGAATGACCCAAAGCATATCACATTAACGAAGGAAAAAATTTTGGTGGCCTTAGCAAAAAGATAACATTGTCTCTGCAGCCCTCCACTCTTATGAGTAAGAGCATGGGACTCTGTAATGATCACAGCTATTTGTGACCTCTTTTATTACTGCATTATTTCCAAAACAGCTTAAAAATTTGGTATCGTGAAAGTAAATTGGCGTACTATTCCACAAGGTGATGAATGCTGTAACCTAATCAATCAAGGATGATAATTCAGTTAACTTTTTTAGGCATAAAAATCTGTGAGTTTGTAATAACACTGCTCAAAAGTATAATACCATTAAGTGTGTATGAAGCTATTTTCCTCCACTGATATCTTCAGGTTTTTGGTTTATTTTTGTGATTTTTGTTTTATTGATTTTTGGCTGGTTGGTTTGGGGGTGTTTGGTTTGGTTTGGTTTGTTGTTGTTGTTGCCCTTTTTTTTCTTTTATTTAACTGCAGCTCAGTGTGCCACTGAGCACAAAAAGCTGCTCCATTTGTTCTGCTTTTGGCTGGTGAAAAATGTTAAGTCATGCTTTTGGCTGGTTTCAGGAAGTATTATATCAGGTATAACAGTAAAGTTAGATATTTGTAAGACTGTGTAAATTTCTAAGGGATAGAAAACAGTTAGCATAGCTAATCTGTTAGGTGTTCCCTTCCACACAAGAAGGGCAAAATTTAAGTTCTGAACTAATAAACCCTTAAGAATGCCTACTAATTATAATTTCCAGTGCTGATTTTTTTTTTCCTTTGTAGTCTCAGCAACCATTTTAACACCTTGTCAGGCATTCAGGAACTTCCATCTGTGCAGCCTAGTGCATTTGTGAAATAAACCCATCTGTACAGCTGATTAAAAGTTGGATATAGGCCATGTTTTGTCTTTATCCTGAAGGAAACAGTATTGCTGCAGCAGTTGTTGATGTAGGGTCTGAATACCAGAGTGGAATGCACGAGGCTAATGGAGCAAAATAGCTTGTAGTGTTTTCATTTGTTTTTAATAATTGTTTAAAATAAAATCAGAACAAATTAAGTGTGACAAGCAAGACTAATTAGAAAGGCTGCAGAGTTCAAATCTGAAGTTAAAAGCAGGAAGGAAATCTAGAATAACTGTCATTTCAAGTATGTGTTAACACAAGGTGAATCCAAGCAAATAGCAACTTGATGTTTTCTTCTTACTCTTCTAAAGGCACACATTTTTTTTCTGAGAGTACATGTATGTGTTTTTCATTGCTATGGTACTCAGTTTTCAGTTGCATGATGTTAGAAAGGTAGAGAACAGATGCAGAATTCCCTACCTACAAACTAGGTCAGTGGGATAACTGCATATGACTACTTGATTTACATCCATATTTTGTAGTAAGAGATACTCTGACAAATATCTCTCATATTTCTATTCATAATCTGCCACTGTTAAAAGTTTTATGGGCACAAAGTGTACCTTCAAAAGGTTTTAAGGAACACCTGTTTTAGAAAAACAAAAAGAAACAACAAAAACCCATCCAGCCTAGTAGGTTGCTAAAAATTTCACATGAGAAGACATGAACAGGGAATGAATTATCCTCTCACAAATCTCTTGGGCATATGGTAAAGAGAAAAAGAGGAAGGGGGTTTAAGAGACAGAATGGGAATCTTTGTCTTGTGTTTTTTTTTTGTATCCTCAGGACAATTGTTATCCCACATCTTCTTCCTCTAGCACAGAAATGCACATTTACATTTTGATATCGTGAGAGATGTAGCAGAATTCCTTCTACACTGAGCTATTATATAAATAAAAAAATGAAATAAGTTCTGATATATGCATCTGTGAGCTGATATTAGTGCAAGAAAATAGATGGCACAGCACCACACAAATGTACTAGGTTACATTTTAGTGGTGCAATGCCAAGCACCTATTTCCTCAGCACTGCATAAATGTGTCTAGGCTGTAGATTATTCCAAGGATAAGCAAGACAATGCTTTCTCAAGGATGTATGTCATATTCATTGGTACTGTATGGGCATGATCATCAATGCTTTCTAAATTACAGGAGGTAAAATATAGCAATAAAATAGAATTGATCACTGCATGTTCAGTGTCTTCTGCGAGGCCCTCTAATCCTGTCACACCAGTAAAAAATATCATGTTGTATTGTATATGAAAATACATCTAAACTTCCTTAGCTATGAGTTAGGTCTGTTGCCCTTCATTCTGACATGAGTCTAGGACTCCATTCTAGCTATCTGCAAGAACTTCCAAAGTCTGTAAAGTGAGATTTTTTTTTTTCTGAAGTTACACACATGCAACTTAAAATAAAACATGACCTTAGGTTTTTAGGTGAGAAATTGGAGGATTTTAGCTAGCTAAAGATGCCAACAATGCTGCATCAAATGCCATAACTCATAAACTCGATCTACATGCTGTTTTATACTGCTAAAAAATAAAAAAAGAAAGGAGGAGTAGGTTGGGTTTTTTTTTTTTTTGCTCTTCTCAAGCTAGTTACAGTAATTAACAGAGAAACAGGACCTTAATTATAATGTAGATGCAGCTGATAATTATATTTAGTAGCACTGTCATATATTCAAAAACAAAACAAAAAACAAAAACCAAAATAAAACCCAACACAGAAAAAAGATAAAAAAAGTAAAAGATCCCAGAGTAATACTAGAAAGAAAAAAAAATCCAGATGTTCCAATGAAAAAATAATAAAAGTGTGATTTATTCAAATAACCAAAATAAATAATTGTTTAAATATTAAAATTAATCTTCTTAGGTCTTTCCTAAGGTGTTTCTTCTTAGGTGGAGAGAGGTGGAGGTTTTTTTTTGTTGTTGTTGAAGTTGAAAAGTGAAAACACGTTAAATCTTGGGATGGGAAATGACAACTATAATTATACACTGCAGAATTGCTGCCCACTGAGTACTGTTTTGTTGAATGTGGTTCACTTTTGGTGATAATAACAACACGTCATTTGGTGAATTGTGAATTCCCTCAAGGAATTTATGATATAACCCAGGAGCTGAATAAATCCCACATGCTTGTGGGAGAAATGAAGCTGCTTCCTTTAGAGGACAAGTGTCATTAAAATATTTTTAAAATACTGAGTTTAAAATTTCAAGTTATCTAGTTAAATTGGCTTAAATGCACTTTTTTTTGTTTGTTTGTTTTCCACCCAAGTCATGGTCTGGTAATGTGCAGGTGAAACAACGATAGACATGGTTTTCCTCTCCTTTTCCGAACACCATTTTTGGTATACATAGTGCTGAGCCATCGGCTTTGGGTGTATCATTTTCCATTCTCACAGGTGCAAAGGGCAATTCATTCAGGTATAGACTAATAATTACCATTATTTGAGGAGATTTTCCTTAAAGTCAAGGTACATGCCTGGTGACTCATATTCTGGTTTCTTTAATTGACTAACAGCAGAAAGCTTTCTCATTCCATGTGGATTGAATGACTAAAGGTGCTCCAGGGAAGTACTGTACTGAAGACAACAGAAAGAATTAATTTAAGCAATGTCATATGTAAATCTCTGTTGCCTTTTCACACCAGAATGTTAATTCTAGGGATACGACCCCACTGGAGTTTGTGTCAGTCTCAGACAGGATAATGTAGAGGCATAGCACAACTGAGGGAATAAGTTTTAGATTTGAATAATGCTGACTTCAATATGATAGTGACAAATTCACCAGTGATTAACACTGGTGTAACATAGGATGTCATTTGGGTTATAAATTCTATAATAAAGAGAAGAACTTCTCTCATTGTTTTTGTATGAAAGATAAACAACGCATTTTTATATACAGTCTTATTTATGCAGCGTAGTATCAAATTAAGCTGAATGTGGTAAAAGGTTTTGGGCGTTGTGTTTGCAGTCAACAAATTTAAGGGACTAAAGCTTAACATTTATGTTTGCCTCCCCCGATATATTTCCTGACCAGACATCTTTTTCAGCCAAAATGTGTGAGCAGCTGATCCAAACTCATTAATGTAACAGTATTTCAGCAAAAGTCATGCTGATAGCTATTGGTTCATTAGTGCCTGAATCCAGAAGGCATATAGAAATAGTTAGAACCAACTGGCAGTCTTGGCTTTGAATGCAATGCACTTATAAATATTTTAAATTTTTTTAGAGATTTTTGCCTGTGTTTTGAGTGATCAAAATTACATGGTATTTGATAAGGTTGCTAGGAGATTTATATTTATTATTGTATGTTTATTTCTCACACCAAGTTATAAATTAGATGACACTTGAAAACAATGTGTTTATTGTGATCTTACAAAGTTGTGGTGTTACACTAAACTTATCACACAATTTCGTTGAGTAAAACTGACAGCTGTAGTTATGACAATTAATGTATCACTCCATGGTATAGTTTGAGTAAGATGAAGTGACTTTTTTGGAAATAGGAAATAATCTTGAACAAGAAAAGTTGCAAAGTGTACCAACCCAAAGAGAAAAGTGTAAGACATGGTTAGACACCAAAAGATTCATCAGAGAACTAGAGTTACCAAGAATCTGCCCATCTGTAGACTATGATGTTGGAATATTATTGGTCTGGACAATTTCTTCCTCCCCTGATCCATGTACTTTATAGATTCATATTACTTGATGGAGTTTAATATGAAGAAAAGGGAGGATCCAGAGCTGTAGTAGCAACAGAGAGGAAGTAGGGTAAAACAAACAATAACCAAGGCACACCTAAGCACTGTCTCAAACAGACAGTAATGGATGAAATTCCCCAAGATACCTATTATCTGAGGTAACTAGATCAGGTTTGTAGACCTGTAGATCAGGTTCTTAGACATCAAAAAACTCATCATCCCTAAATGAATAACTAAAGGTTGAATATGCAGGGAGAGCCTAACAGCAGGAGCTAGACAGCTTGACAAAGACTGCAAAAGAGGAGTGAATGTGAATAGCTTGAGACCTCCTAAAAAAATAGGAGGAGTACTGTGCATCAGAGTACTTTGAAAAAATAGCCATGGGCTACACCATACATATTCAGAGAAGCACCTTGCAACATGTTTAAAATCCACTGAAGTAGACATCTCAAAAACATTCTTCAAACTTTTCTAGATTGGACTTTTATCAGTGATTGATCACACTGATAACTTTCTGGTTTTTTTAGGTCATAAACTTGTTTCGCATCAAAATTACAATCCCATGTGTACTCCAAGGTGTAAATTCAATCCTGTGTGTACTCCATGGTGTTTTAAAACAGTTAAAGAATTCAACCTTCTCATTGGTTTATATCAATCTCAAAAAATAAAGATGGTGAGTTGGTGTTGAAATATGGTATTTTGCAAGCAAATAAAATTTGTGATTGAAAGGAATTTGTCTTTATTGAATATTATCATTAGGGATAGAACATATGGAGCTTTTAGAAAATAAGAATTTCTTTCTTCTGCAGGTGTTTTCCTACCCCTAAAGGGGGATTGAAGCAGTGACTCTGACCACCTTTTCTGTTGTATTAGTAAACTTTCCCACTGTGCTTTCCAAGTTGTTTAATGGACACACAATGCATCAGCTGGATGCCAAAGTTTCCATGACTTATGCATTATGTTATTAAACTGTTTCAGTTTCAAATGGTTTAATTGAAATTAGTGCTTGGAGCAATTCTGGGAAGCAGTTCTTATTTGAAGCAGTTTACAAGTCTTTAGATTTTTTTTTCTTTTCTAATTTATTATTATGTTCTCAGGGTATATTTCTCTTGAAAGACATGGTTTGACTGCAGAAACTATATGTTAAAATAACACCTCATTTAAACTAATCTCGGAGGGTGAGACTGTATTTGAACTACTAATGTACAGAGTAGCTACATGTGGTTTATAGGTCAAAGTATAATGGTGTGAGCATTTTTTGATTGATATGAATTCTAACCACAGTTGTCCACTTGGCTACAGAATCCCATGCACTTGGGGAGAAATAATAATGTGTTTTTTAACGATGCCAAAGTACTTCAGGATATTGCTTCTCCAAATATTAATTCTTCTGTGCAAGTTCCACTTTCCTCTTAGTGCTGCCCCCAATTAAAGCTTTAAGCACTTAACCTGTAGTTGTGAAAAAAGCAGTTTATGATGGGTGTAATCTGATTCCCAGAGGTCTAATTATCTCAGTTGGTTCCCAATTAATCCATGAAGTTGTTAGGTCTTCCTTTTAATTAGATCTCTTCTTCTTGAAGAACAGTTTTATTTTTCATATTTCACTTTATTATTTCCTTCACTGGAACCCTGCAGGGTGAGAAATCTACTTTGAAATGTTCTTATTTGTTTGATTGCTGGTTGATGCTTAATGAAGATGATGATCTTTACCCTCAGTTTGCATTAAAGATCAGTTTGGAGATTGGAATACAAGTCCTTTAAGCATGAAAATTAAATGTAAATATATACCAATTGAGAGAGTGAAGACTTTCTTTGTTCTAAAACTATTATTTTATTTTATTTTATTTTATTTTATTTTATTTTATTTTATTTTATTTTATTTTATTTTATTTTAT
>VZUI01019413.1:0-29866 GCA_013401135.1 Cettia cetti | reverse complement strand
CACTTTTCCTCCGAGGAGTTCCTTCCCTAACCCGGGGTTGGGGGGAAGGGGTAGTGGAGGTTTGTCTCCTCGTGGAGATTTTCCTCCTAATTTGTCCTAAACCAGGACACCTTGGAACTCAATGGAAGCAGAGCTCTTAAAATTAGTAAAGCTTCATTGACAGCATCATCGCTGGGGAGACTCTGAAACGCTGTTCCATGACGGCCATGCCAACCACTGCTTTTTCACACACACCACTGCATCCCCTTGCTGCCCAAGTCAGTCCTTCTTACCAGGTACCACTTGACAGTTGGTGTCACACTGGCAGGGTAAAACCCATCAATATCTGGACATGTGATCTTCTGATTGGCGTGCTCCAAGTAGAACATCTCCTCAGTGGGTTTTATGGAATGGCTCACACAAGAGTGCTGGTCTTTTGGAACAACCTCCAAGGGAAAGGCAACTTTGCTGCAGTAGGTTGTGTTCCTAAGGGTGGGTGAGAGCAGGGCTGATTAGTTGAAACTTGTTTACTCCTACAGCAGTGGAGTGAAATAAAATAAAAATTACGTCTGCAATAATGAGCATCGTAGCGCTGATGAGGTATGTACAGCCATAGCTGACTCATTTATAAATGGGGACAAAAAAACCACCAGAGATGGCCACACAAGCTCACAAAAGCCTATAAAGATGACTAACACACAACATCCACTCCCCTGCTGCTAAAGCAGATCATAAGGTCAAAGACACAGACAAAAGGCAACGTGAGGAAGATCAAAAAGAGCTCTTGTGCATAGCAGATGCTATGTTCATTTTGCACCACAGTTAGAGACACTTTTAATTTCCTAGAAGTCTGAATCTCATGAATCTTTGCCAAATTAGCGTGCAGTCAAAACATTACCCCTGCATCTGAAGCTATTTTTACTCTAGACATGCAGATCACTTCCTAATGGTGAGCGCCTGTGGATTTTGCCATGGGCTCAGCAATAATATTTTCATGGACACTTGCAGCAAGGAGAGGCATGCTCATTAGTGTCTGCAAGGCTCCAAGCATTATTGCTGTGTAAATTGGCTCAGCACTGAGCGGTCCTATAATTGTAACATTCTTTTCCCATTAATGCTTATGTAAATGGCCGTCTCCCCACAGAAAGATCTGGTGTCAACAGATCATTTCCCCACCACCATGGAAGTCCTTTGATTGCACTGAAGATGTACAGAAACTGCACCACACAACCTACCTGAGCATGCAGGTGTAATTCCCAGTGTCATTGAGAAGAGCAGGCCAGAACCGAAGGGTGTCTTTATCCTTACTGATGTGATTATCCGGGAGACGATAATTAATGGGCTCCTCCAGATCCCGGTCCTGAGCAATCCTGTACCAGATCAGGGTTAAGCCAGCAGAATGGGCTGTGCTATAGTTGTACTTCAGGAAGGTCTCAAAAAGTGGGCATTTGATCTTGGCAGGTTCCCCATCATAAATCTGGATCTGCTTCATGGTGTCCACACCCCAGTCATCACAGCGTTCTGCAGACAGGAAGAACAAGGTGCCTTAGGCTTGCAAGTCTGCAGGAGGAAAACAGTTCTGCCCATGCTCCCACAGCTCTTGGTCCTGTCCCCATTAAAGTCAGAGGCAAAACCATAGTGTCTTCAATGAGAGCAAACTGGGCTTTTATAAAACAGAGCAAGAACACTGTGTTCATTTCTAGAGAACCTGGAAACTTCTGTTTTCATTTGTACACCTCCTACATTTCTGCCAAGCTATTTATCTCTCATCAGGACAATAGAATAAGATATTTCTGCATAAAACTAGGCTTCCTAGAGACGTCCAAGAAAATTTACCATAGAAATCTTATGTGGGAAGATGAAATTTGGATAACAACAATGCCAGAGGTGTGTGTACATCCACACGCAATGAGAGGGAAGATGGAAACATATGTGCTAAAATAGGAGGGAAAAAAAAACTCAAACATCAACCCTTCCTTAGAGCTGTGGGTCACTTTCCCTGCCAGAGGAAGCTGGACTGTGGGTCCCAGAAGTGAGGACTGTCTTTCCTGTGATGGACTCATGTGACACCTGTGCACACCAAGGTAACACAATGAGTACAAGCAGTAATAAGTGACACAGAAAGACTGTTGATAATGAAGTTTAGAACTGGAGGCTGGGGGGCAGAAGGGACAGTATGGAGCAGGTAGCAGCAGGTTCACTTGTATTCCCAGGCAGTGCCCAGGTGTAAACCCCAAGCACAGTTCAACAACAGGCAGTGGCTCAGCGTGTCTCACAGCAGACTTGGACTGACATAGAAACCAGTCAGCATGGGAAAAAGCTGTATAGAGCTTTTTTTCTTTAATTACTTTTTAAAAAACAATATTCTTGTCATTAGCAAACAGTTTCATTACAAAAAGCACAGTCCAAACCCATTTCTCTTCTGAGGACTCTTCTCCACTCCATTCCTCCCAGCCATCAGGATGTCCAGGCAGGCAGGGACTCGGTGGAAGCAAAGCCCACTAGCAGGGTGTCAGCAAACCTGAGAGCAACCTGCATTGTCAGAGCCAACTGAGACACACAGAGAAGCTGCTGTCACTGCACCTCCTGTCTCCCCATGCTGACGAGGCAGAGCACAGCATGGCACATTTCCCAGTGCCTCTCTTGGAGCTGCTGGGAGGCATTTGCTAGGGCAGCCTGACGTCTGAGAACCCAAAATGAGTCAAACAGGAGAGGGGTGTGCTGCCTGCAGCAGTCCTTGGGAGCAGTGTCTCAGCACATCACACACAGGCTCACCAGAGACAACACTGCAAAGCCTCTCCCATTTGCAGATATTAGAAGAACTCAGACTGAGAGGAGAAACAGAATACAATACGCTCTTTGAGCCCAATTCTTCTGAATTCTTCTGAACTGACTTCACAGGCCCAAAGCAGGATTTCTGGCATTTATTCTTCCCTAAATAGACAGTGGGATGTAACTTGCCCCCAAAATCATACTTAATTAAAAAAAAAAAAAAAAAGCAGAGATAAACCTTTGAGAAGACAGGCCTGCAGCACTTAAAGGCAGTGATGCTAACTCCTATGGCTCAGCAATGGTTAGTCATGGGCAGGAGGAATCTGGGCCAGTAAGAATAGAAATGTTTTCTGGCGGGTTTACACATAAATGTAAATGCAAGCTGCACTGCTCCTTCTGCAGTATGCCAAACACCCATATGACAGAGTGCTACTTTTGGAAGAAGAGAATGAATTGGGCTAGGAAAAGGCACAGAAGCTGCCCAGAACACAAGCATTTGCTCAGAGGAACTCCAAACCCAAATATCTGGAGAGTGCTCATCTAAAAACATACAGATCTTTCAAAAGTGCACAGCATCACACAACCATGGCTGCTACCACAGGCAGTGCTGAGGCTCATTTTCAAAGAGGCTTCAAACCACTGTTGGAAGCCTCACACCATGGGAAAAAGCATAATGACCCTTCATCACCATGATCAGGGCACACTGGAAGCAGGACACTGCTTTATGCTGGTGTGGCCATGAACTAGGCATGGTCAAGAGTCTTTAGAGTGGCAATGAGACAAATGAGCCTGCAGAACTGCCTGCTAACTGCATGATAAAGCATGGACTGTTACTCATGGAGACAGGGCATTTTTTATGTAAAGAAAGGCTTCCCCTCTGAAAAGAGAAGACCTGGGTCTGTAAATCAGGATGCTCAGGTTCTCTTCCCAGCACCTGACTTGCATCTCCTCTCGGGCTGCATAAAGGCAAATCATCCTTATTACTTCAAATGGCAGGAGTGGGGAGAGAAGAAACTATATAAAACATTACTATACTGAAATTCTTGGAGTCAAGATCAATGAAATTTGCAACCATGAGCAGCTCTTGCATTTTGCAGCAGCCCATAAATCAGCACTGTAAAACTACTTATCCATTCACCCTGAATGAGTTATTGAAAATAACTACAACTATTTTCTTTTTTTTTTCCTTCCTACATTCCTCTAAAACAATGCCCAGGCTTTGCCTTCTTGGCTTGGGAAGAGGAGACTTATTATTTTATTCTAAGAGCTGTACCTGGAGATTCTGTCTCAGAGTTGGCCTTGCTTCAGGGACACTTTCACAGCAAACAGGTGGTGCTAAAGCTCCCCACGTGTACCCTGCCCTGGGGTGCTGCAAGCTCTGAGCTGAACCCCAGACACAGCACAAAACTGCTGGTAATGAACAGCTACACCCAGAGCACAGGAGCAGCCATGCAGCGTGAAATCCCAGGCTGTGCCTCCCTCCCAAGGCAAGGATTCCTCCTGGCTGCCAGGGCAAAGCCACCCAACACGACTCCAGGGGCTCAGGAAGCACTGCCATGGCCCATCACTCAGAGCAGAGATGGCAGGAACAACCACAGGCTGCAGCAAAATGTCCTTAACTCATAAAACACCGAGGACAGAGATCCTGGTGCTTTGCACAGCTTCCTTCCTCCCTGTGCCATGCTGGCAGTTACACTGCTATTTCTACATTTTGGGGTGTTTTACTCCCAAGATAGCTGGGCTCTGCCTGATATAATGTGTGAGAACTGCAGGACGCCCCTCACACAGACCTTTGTGAGCCTCCTCCTCCTCAGCTGACAGTGCTCTTCTCCCTGTGACAACAGCAACCTGTGGTGGCACTTCTGCAGCAGAGCCCAGCAGATGGGGAAACATGTCCACACACACCCATTAAGTAGAAGGGATACCCACATTATTATTGCTATAATTTTATTTGCATCCAACAGCTCCCCACAACATTTTGTGCTCCTTCCACTATTTTAAGCTCTACTGGATATTCAGAGCCTATTTGACACTAACATCAGCATGCAACTACTTGTGTGTCAGTCTAAACTGGAGATAGCCTGAAAAAAATGGCATGACTGACCCTTCACTGGGATAAAGCAGTCCCACTATGAAAAATATATATATACACACACACACATTGATATATCCTGATTCCAGCAACAGTATTTGAGGGAGCACTGCACAAAGAAGATGCAAGGATCCAGTTTTAATTGTGAGAAAGAGCACTAACTTTTATGGTGATGTGCCCACTTGTAGTAACTCACCCTTATTTTCACTGGCTAAGAAGAGTTTCTTCTCTCTTGAAACGTTTGAAACGTTTCCTGCACAAAACAGCTTGAAACGTTTCCTGCACAAAACAGCTGCTGGATTTAAGAGCAGCTCCTGATTAATCAAGTGGGATCAGCATTCATGCTGTGACTCCAGAGGTTCTCTAACAAATGGAAACTAGTGAGGAACGGAGCTATATCCAACTCCACATCTCTCCTATGCTGCAGCACATGGAGCACCACACACACACCTGAGGAACACAGTAAAATTCTCTAAAAATACACCATCCCACAAATGCACTTTTCTAGAAATGCTTCTGCAAAACTATTTTGAAAGAAGCCACCTTATTCTCAGTACCAATCAAGAGTACCACAGATACCCTGACCCCTCTTACTGCTGAATGCTCTGCAATTACACAGCGAGGCAGCCATAACACCTACCTGGGACAGAAAACGCAGGAAAAAGGCAAGAAATGGTCCTGTTTGCACAGCCCTGCTTAGGAACAGGGGTGAGGACCATGCAGCCTAGAGGGAGGCTGCACCCTAGCAGGAAACACCCATCTCCAGAACTGAAGACAGAAGGGTGAGGATAACAATGCCCACCTTGATTTCATGTGCCTTGAGGGGCCTGCCTTGCATGCAGACTGGGACTGTGCAGTGGCAGCAGGACACAAAGCCATCAGTGCTGCCAGCTGAATGATTCCTGTTCCTCACACCACTTCAGCTGCAGCATCAGATGGGGCTGTACTATCACAGGATGATTTGGGTTGGAAGGAACCTTAAAAATCACCCAGTTCCAACACCCTTGTTGTAGGTGCAGGGACATCTCTCTCTAGACCACATTTCTTAAAAAACCATTTTACCTGGCCTTGAACACTTCCAGGGTTAGGTCATCCACAGCTTTTCTGGGTATCCTGTTTCAGTGCCTCACCACCCTTATAGCAAAGAACTTCTTCCTAATATCATATTTAAACCTACCCTCCCTAAGCTTAAGGTCATCCTCCCTTGTCCCATCACTACAAGCCCTTGTGAGAAGTCCTTCTGCAGTTTTCTGTACTGGAAGGGCTCAAAGGTCTCCTCAGAGACTTTTCTTTTCTAGGCCAGAGCCTTTTCTTTTCCCAACTCTCTCAGCCTGTCTTCAAAGGAAAGGTGCTCTGTTGGAACCCTGGTCACTGAGAATTCACTCAACAGTGCTCCAGTTCTCAGACCAACTTCATGCCCTCCTCTGGGCTCACTCCAACTGCTTCATGTCCTTTGTACACTGGGGACCCCAGAGCTGAACACAGCACTGCAGGTGGGGTCTCACCGGAGCAGTGTAGAGGGGCAAAATCACCTCCCTTGGCCTCCTGGCCACATTTTTGCTGTGACCCAAGACACAGTTGGCTTTTTGGGGCTGTCAAGCCATATCTCAAAGCTTCCTACTTTCTTCATCTGTCCCTGCTGCATTACCTTAGAGCAAAGCTGGTGTGAGTCAGCCTCTACCCTGGGGGCACAGCGAGGCCAGCCCGTTCCTGTGAGCACCAATCAGCATCGATAAGGCACAAAAAGCTGATCACACAAAGCAATTAGGCAAGAATTAATCGTTACTACCTTAAAAAAAATTTCGTTACTACCACCTTTCAAGCTCAGTCAGTGAGAAGGAAGCAGAGGAAGCCAGGCTGAATGGAGGAGCCGTGCAGTGAGCACAGGAGGCACCAGCTGTGGCCAGCACCACACGTGGGTACATCTCCCATTTATGGCAGTGCCAGGAGGGCCCATTCTCCCCACTGTGTCTGTATTCTGCCTTTTCCACCCACCCCCCCTGCTCCTGGCTGTGTTCTCTGCTCAGTAGTATCCCATCTGACCATACAACAGGGCAGAGGGAGAGAAGCATGGAACAAAACAAATAAGAAGCTCTGCCCTTAACTGGGAGAAGAGGCACAAACCAGAACATGCTGAGATGGGTGGGAATGACACTGAAGCTGAGTGAGGCCCAAGATCAGCTGGCTCCCACCGTTTGCTCTCACTACTTCTGCAGCAGTGACAGTGGCCACAGAACACCTAAAAACTGCTCGTAGCTGAATGCTGCCTTGGAGGCTCAGCCTAGAAGCTGTGCCAACTCCGCAGGAATTTATAATCTCACTTCCAGTGGAAATGCATCCAAAAAGGCCTCTCATAACCTCACTGCCTTCCTCCCACAGCCTCTCCAGTAGAGCAAGGAGGTGGAAGCGGTCCTGGCAAGAACTTCCTATACATCCCAACCCCATCCTTGTCGTTCTGCTGTGATGGCATTAGTGACAGGGTTTTACACCTCTCCCAAGTTTCATCATATTCATCTTGTGTTGCCACTGAGCTGTGATGCCCCCACAGAATCCTCTCATCTGGATGCTTCACACTAGGATGGAGTCTCTCTCTCCCAAATGCTTTTATCAGTTGAATAGGTAGGACAGCTGAGAAAAGAAGAAGGAAAAGGACTTTCTGTTGCAGAATGGCTCTGTTTCTAAAAGCACTTGTACATTGTGGCTGATTACCTTTAGACCCTAAATGTCTAATTCAAACAGGTGTGAAAACCTGTCTCTGCCAAAGTCATGAAAAACAAGCTGACTGCAAAACTTCTGTTGACTTCAGGGGAAGCAGCCAAAGCAAGGCGTCCAAACAACGATTCTGTAATGGAGCCCAAAGCTTCTGACTCTGAATCGCCTCATCTCATCAAGCACAGCCTGTAACATGGGGTAGTCGTTATTTGTGTCTCTTAGAACTCCTCCACAGTGAGCTCTGTGACTTCACTCTCTATCTGTGCACAAAGCTGTTTACTGCATGTGGCAGAGTATTTTGGTTACCTCCAGCAATTGGGCCAAGAAAAAAAAACAACAAAAAAATTTGTATTCAGATTTCTCTAGCAAGCTTGACATATTTTTCTGGAGGCTTTCTTTAAATTTGAGATCAAAACAATAAAGGTAGGGGCATGAACTGCTTCCCTGAAGGATATGAAGAGCAAACAGCTACTTTCCATCCCACTTCATTGAGAAAATTTTTGTGTAAAAAAGCAGAGCAGCATAGGAAGAGGAGAGGTACAGGAAATGGAACACCCCATTGCAAAGTCATCTGTACGAGACACAGCATGATCTGATCAGCATCACTGCTGAGCTGGGCTTAAGCTGGCAGGGACTCTTGTGTGCCTGGGACACCCCACTGGGACATGACAAAGTCCAGGCTAAACTCCTGGCTCTGCCAACAGGCTTGCTTAGTTAAACCCATGTAGCCCAGTTACTGCACTCAGCCAGGTGCTCTGTTGCCTGGTTTAAAATACAGTCAGCAATTCTTCCCTGTCCATCCCACAGGGATGTCTGCATTACAGAGATGCTGCAGCAGTTGTCCTCAGACCAGGATGGGAACTGAACAAAGGCAGCTGGCAGTAAAATGCACTATAAGGGTCCAAGAGTCCAGCAGAGTCACCCAGGTGCCACAAAACGTGTAAGAGTGAGAGCACAACCCTGCAGCTGTGGGAGGGGCACATGACAGCTCCCTGATGCCCTGTTTAATACATACAGAGGAGCAAAAGTGACTGCTTAATACCATATCAGCAACGTGCCCCAAAAGGGCTGCTTTCCTCCACACCTTCCTGCACCTCTATGCAGACAGGTCACACCGTGATGACGCCAGCACAGGGCTCACCCCTCAGAACCCATTTCCTCAGCTGACAAGGAGCAGACGTGAGGTTTTATCTCCTCAGCAGGCACAGCTCTGGCTGGTGTGGAGGAGGCTGGGGGGCACGTCTGCACCCAGGTCAGCTCTGCTCCGTGGGTTTTATTCCATCCACTCCAGAGCTGTGCACCTTTCAACACCCTCAGTGTCAAATGACTTCATGCCCCCAGGCGCCATAAACCTCTACAACTACAGTAGCTCACAGATGGGTATGGATGGTTATAAAATCACCTCCTAAATTAGGACAGCAAGAAGCTGAGATTGGAAGAGTAGGAGGAAGTCAGGAAATCCCAAGAGATGATGGTGGGGGAGGGATTTAGTCTCTTTAGAAAACAATAATGCAGTTTAATCTATTTTTCTTTTGACTTTACACACTAAAATAAGCTTCTCAGCTTCTGGGGCTGTCACAAATCATAAGGAAAATACGGCCACTGGAACCCTATCAGTAGAATAAGAGCCATATAGCAATAATCCTGAGGAGCTGCACAGGGCTTTCCATCTTCAAAGTGTTTTACAGACAGTAATTTATTAATCTGCAAATTTCCCCTGGCCAAAAGTAACTGTTCTGCCTCTCTGCTAAGCGTGAGAGAGAGACACAGTCAGTTCAGCACTGGGGAGAGACAGTGCAGGCAGTGGCTCTGAACTCTGGAGCCAGACTTCTGTTTCTTTCTCACTGCAGCAAGAACTCCATTGCTCCAGCCACCACCTGAACCCAGAAGAATTGGTGACATCTGGCACTTCATGAGCCAACTTCAGAGCAGACAAAACCAAAGTAGCTGAAAGCCTCTGATCTGGGGGAGTGTAAATAGACACGTTCACAATCCAGGAAATAACAGCAAAGCCTGAAAAAAAGCTGCCCGGAGAGAAGCTCCTGGCTGCCTTCCAGACAGTACCTGCCATGCTGGGGTATCATTCTGGCCCAGCCCTGGGCTCATCCTACCACACAGCCTGTCTGATAGCCCCCAGCGGAGCTACAGAGGCACTTCCTATGCACACATGGTGATTCCCCCCACCAAAGAGCTATTTTTGCACAGCAGGTACCTGCTCACACTACATGGGTCCATTAGATAATCATCATGAGGCTGCTCCTCCTCTCCTGGCAGCAATATTCTGCTTTTGCAATTCCCTAGGACAATACTCCCAACCACAGTCATCTCCCCAGCCCTCACCCTGCAAAAGCTCAGAACTCTTGGAGGGTGAGAGAGCAGCTTGGTTAGCAGAGAGAAAAAAATGGAACAAGAAGCACAATTACAGCTAATCTTATATATAAGTCGGTATCTAACATTGGCCAGCTTTGTTCAGAAACAAGAAGATAGCATTATTCTGTATTCATACTGGCTGTTATGTTCTTTGTCCAACTGGTTTTTCATCTCTTTTAAGCCAGTGTATATTTATATTACTTCAGTAGTGCCAAAGAAACTATTGTACAACCAGACCCGGGTCCCTCGGTTTTTGTTATCCTTCCCCGGCTATCAGAACATTTGGGTTGATCAAGCATCCTACAATATGAGCTCCATCTTAAGGACAGCTTAGCTAGGCAAGGAAAGCAGAAGACTACTGCAAACACTGACCCAAAAGGTCACAAGTGAGGAGTTCAAACCCATGCACTGTCAATCATGCAGATTCTCAAGACTGGGAAAAGATTTGCCCACGCATTCAGCGTGAGCGAATACAAGACTCAGGCACCAATTCAGTCTCAGGTTCTACACCTTTTACTCTACACTACTCAGATCACATTTCTTCCCTCATACAGCTTGCACCTCCCTTTCAGCAACTGATTTTGTTTCAGCACCAGCCTCCATACGCAGCAGAAACAGCAGAGCCCAGGGAACAGATGTTTAGAGCCACAGTGCTGTAGGCAAAATCTGGAGGGGAAATAAAGTTTGTCTCTCCAGTAGGAAGCAGGGTGAAGCATAATGCTAAAGCTTTCTGACACACTGCCAGAGAGACTGACAGCCATAGTGGCTTAGCTGGATGGAAAGGCCACTTGCAGCCAGAGCAGTGATGGTATTTTAGAGCTGAAATTTAGCAAGCGTTGGTTCCTCACCTCCTCTGTAAGCTCACAGAGCTTGGGACGTAGCAGAGCTGGAACCCCTGGCTTGGGCGGTCCCTGGTCAGTACTGCTGACCAGATTGCTCCACTGGGAAGGATGGCAGAGACAGGAAAAGTGGCAGCAAACCACAAGACTCCTGTCCCTGCCTCCAGTCTTCCTCAGTCCAGCCTGGGCTGGAGAGACAGCTGGTCCCAACAATACAGCATTACATGACTTAATAGTCAAAGCACAGAAAAGAACTCAGCTGAAATGACAAATCCCTACCAAGTCACACATGTTAAATATCCCAGGAGCCAGGTTCCCCCGTGACAGGTACCCGTCTCCAAGGCCCTGCTTGATGTTAGGTGACCTCCAGGCAGATGTAGACTGTGCACAGCCCTTCTGCATTCACTCCAGATAAACTCAGCTCTGCTCCCCCCACCTACATGCCCTGCTTCAAGAACGAAAAGCAAGCCCAAATGCTGTAACGTTTCCAGAACAAGGCCAGTCTCCCATATTGCTCTGTATTTATGGCTTTGCAAGGGTGAAACGAGCTCCAGTCTCCTTTTGGTGCCATTCCCAGGAAACCCTGCAGTGAAACAGAGGGCTGCACAGACGGCTGCCCCTCCATCCAAGTACAAACAGCCATCCAAGCCCATCATGAATAACAAAGGACATTCTGACAGCCCGGTTTATGAAGTCCATGGCACAAAAAGGAAGCTTTGAACTGAGAAGTGTGTCTGACACCCACAGACCTGCAGGAAATTAAATGCAGTGGATTTGCAGGAGAAGTGTAATTTAACTGATCATGTATCACCCCTTGACTTACACTCTTGCAGCACTCTACAAGGGTTCTGGCCACCCTGTACAGCAAATCTCTGCTAAAGGAGAAATATTTAAAAAGTACTAAATATCCTGCACATATTTCCCTCCGCAGAAATGCATGGAGGGTTCTGGTTCTGCCAGATCAATTGGCGCAAGCCTGTGTGACCCAAATGCCGGGGTGCTCATTTCACCTAACTGAAATCAGCTTCCTCCCAGCTGACACACTGCGTCAGCTTTTAGAGCTGCTCTAACATTTTCTGGGCAATCCTGATTCAACTGCACCTACCTCCCATTTGTGCAAAAGCCCAGGATGACTGCACGTGGGGTGTTGTAATGCTGCCTCAGCAGGAGGAGGATGTTGCGTTGGTGGAGAGCAGAACAGCTCGTCCAGAAGCACAAGCAAAGCAGGGATTTTCCCAGCGAGCAGCTGAGATCCATGTCGCTGGGTCCCTCCTTCCCCACACACTCCTGCTACTGAGGGCTTAGTGGAGGGGACCTAGGCTGTGTGTTCTTTCTCCTTTGCTGTTCCTCCTTTGCTCACCACTTCCACCCAGCCCCTGTTAGCCAGGATGGGACATCCCCCACTAAAGGTCACAGCCTACTGTGAGTGCCTGCAGCCCTTGGGCAGCCCGAGGAGAAAAACCTCCCAGGCTTCAGCCTCTGCAATGATCACTGCACTGAGATGAACCTTGCTGAAGTGCACGTTGTGAATCTGGCCCACAATAATTCAGTGTGGTCCAAGAGAGAATGACAGAAGAGCTCTTCATCTGCTCCGGGTGTATTGTGACTGCTTGTTTGCCAGCATTGCAGAGGGACAAGAGTTCATGGGGGGACTCATCCCTGCACAGCCCTTATTTCTGAACATTTCCCCCCATAAAACCAGCTCCTGTTCTTTCCTCCCTCCCCCTTTCCACTTGCCTCCTGCAAATCATGCTGTCTCCTTCCACCCCCAAATAGGAAGTCCGGAGCCGAGACATGCACAATCTGCCTCTTCACAAGAGCTGGGCTGAACGAGTGCCAGAGGAGCTGCGAGCATGACAACATATTTCCTGTCAGGAAAGTGACTCAGTGAGACGGTATCAGAGCTCCTCTTACTCTAGAAGTTCCCCTCTCCCCTTACATTGCTGAGGCATGAGTCAGAATTGGAGAGCTGAATCTCAACAGGCCTCTCCGGATCCAACCAGGGATAGCAGAGTTCGGGTCCTTCCTGCAACTCAGTGACAAGGCAGCTCCAAGGGCCGAGCCCTGGATTCACCCCTCACAGAAGGGCCATAATGATACTGACAAAGGGGGCAGCTTGAGTTTTCAAAGCACTTTAAGGTCGAGGTGCTGTTGCTATTTGCTAATAACACCTGTTCACACCACACTGGTAGTCTCTACACACAGCATCGTACAACACCCCTCCAGAACTAACATTGTGTTTATGCATTTTGCTGAAGTATTTTACACACATCCATTTAATCCAGAAATACTGTATGTAAACGCTCAAAACTCGCTGCAGACAGTTTTCTTCCCTGCACAGTAAGTGGGCAGGTCCATCACATACCACGTCCTTACCTGAGCCTCTGCCAAGGGCGACCATGGACAGCCAGAGTGAAACCAGCAGGACACTGACCATCTTCATCCTGGGAGACAAAGCACACAAACCTGGTTATTTGACACTGTTTTATCACTGCAGGCCATTTTTTAACTCTGAGTATATGTGTTTATTCCTCCATCCACCCAGTGATCCTTTAATTCTGGCACATGCCTGTTTTATTTCATTAAGATTCCTTAAGAATAGCACCTGCTCGCTCTGCCTGCAGGCAGCTTGCCAAGCCTGCGAGGTGATGGCTCTAAAGAGGACAGCCCAGCTCATTGACTTAAGTCACCAGAACAGTCTATATCAGGGAGCACAAGGAGTCAAATGGACATTTGCAGGCTACAAATCCCAAGCTTTGACTCCCAAAAATGAAGGTCCTTTGCCAAGACCTCCTTCTGCTCAACTCTAAGAACAAGTGCAGAGAGCACTCGTGGTGGCTGCGGCACATCTGCACTGAACGTGCGTTTGACTCTTTGACAGCACAGCCACACCAGAGCAGTCCCAACTGGCAGGGTCTGCTGCCAGTGCCCTGCAAAGGGCCTGGCTACCAGAGCCTGCTTCAGCCTGCTCCTGCAGGCAGTGGTGGCAAGACAGGTCCTCCTCTTCCCAGTCAAACCCTCCTTGGAACTCGGAGTAAACAAGCACCAGGTTTGTACACTTTTCAGAAATAATCTAAACAAAGGCTTATACACTCTAAGCAGCAGTGATAAGCAAAAAACAATCCCAAACTTTTCCATTCCCGCTACAGAACACAATTTCCTGTAATTTGAGATAAATGTACACTGCCAGAGTTTCACTGGCTGCCCGCTCCAGTATCTGGCATTTGGCTCTCAGAGCTGCTCACTCGCTGGAATTAAATTTCTCTCTGTTTCTAGGTTTTTCAGGATGCAATTTATAAGCTGGTAGTCATGAAAACTGACATCTACTAGATGCTCTCATTAAAGAGGTTAAGGTCACATTTGATATTCCTGGGTGCTGTCAGATCACAAAGGGAGAAGAGATGGTTAAAAGGCTGAACTTCATCAAAGCATCTCAGCTCTGCCAGGCAGATGCAGTAATGAGCATGGTGATACTGTCAGGAATGTGTTCATGAGCTGACAGAGAAACCTGCTCCACCAGGGTGCATTAAAAGTGTGGGGGGAGAAGCCACAGAGCTCCCTTAAACATGTCCCTCAAAAACCTGTCCAGAATACATGCAGTACACAGAAGGGCTTTGCACATAGGCAGAGAACACCTAAGCTTGCACAGATTGCAGAGATTAACAAGAATGTGACACGTGAACTGCACTACTCAAAACCCAGCAGCGGATATTGAATCCTTCCTTTTCAGCGCTTACATCTGAAAAGCCTTTGTGCGATGCCTTCCCTCTGCTGGGCTCATCTCAAAGAGACAAAGGAAATCTGAAGCATGCTTGTTCTTCCCTGCACAGTCCACGGGAAGGGCTGCACACTGCCTCTGAAGCCATCAGGCTTTCAAAAATGGTCAAGAAGCGAGGAAGAAAGCGAGTTTTGTTTCTTTTCCCTGGGGTCCAGCTGAGAGGGCTGATCATCCCCCCTACCACCTTCCTCCAAATTGAAATGCCAGCTGCTTATCAAACCCCTCTCTATTGCCACCTACAACCAGCTCCAATGATACTTAAGACTCCATAGGGAAGAAACAACATTAGTACTCCTACCCCTTGGAAATGCTGAAGGAAGATAAAACATCTTTATGCCATCAGATTGGACAGAGAGATGCTACACTTCTGGTAGGAATTTAGGAACTTTTGGTAACTGAGATGCTTGAAGAGAGGGGGTGTAAATAGTGGCGGGGAATCATTCCCATAATAAAGATCCCTCATGGTTCCCTCTCCATTTGTCATTAGCTAAATGCACAGTGTGTCCTAACTCACCCTTATTTTCCAGTGACTCTCCTGCATTTTCACAAATCAGGCTGAATTCAGCCCTGAAGCAAGCAGGAACTACAGACTTTGGATGAGTTTGCCTTGCATTGAGCAAGGCCATTTGTGTGGCTTGAGGCCAAAATAAACTACTACATTTCACTTGGTGATACATAAACTCTGCAGCGAGCTAATATTTACATCCATTAGCTATGCTCACAGGAACATGCTCCTTTCAACTATCTCCCAGAGACCAGGTCTCTGTTCCCATGAGCAAGGTATCCAAGATTTCCATGCTCTTCCTACTAGTAGGAAAATACTTTTTTTTCTTGCTCTACCCAGCTATAAAAGCAGGAGCCTTACACGCAGAGTGATTTACTTCTGCTTCATTCCAGGCTTTCCAGAGATCTTATCAGTGGAGACAGACGGACACAGAGCCTGTCAGATTACAGCAATTTCTCCATTACAGAAAAGGGACACAGTTGACCACAGCCCTGGCTGCTCCCACTCCACACAAAATGCAAGGGGCCGTGGAAGGGACATGCCCAGAGTCGAGGGCTGGGCAAGGGGAGGCATCACAACTTCCTGGGTGCCCTGACCATGCCAGCATTTGCCAGCCCAGCTCCATTCCTGTGGCACACAATCACTCAAGAAAAACCCATAAACCAAACAGCCCCAAACCTGTGATATCCCCCAAATAAAAAGGTCTTCCCACAGCAGTCCTGTGGTGACACAGGAGAAGAGTATTGCATCCTGTTGCAGAGAAGGGTGGGTTTTGCAATGCCCTTAAGAACCTGACACCACAGGACTGCAACCCACCCTGGTCTTGCCAGGAACACAAGAGTTTTCTCAACCTTTCCCTTCTGTGTTTCGTGACAGGAGGGAGCATGTGTCCATTTTTCCTGCCTGTGATGCAATTCCAGTGGTGTCTGATGAACTTCTTGTGCAATTCTGTAGAACTGCACCAAAACACCAGTTTCTGTGGCTGCAACCGAATGGGCCAGAGGCCAGGGGATGCAAATCCAGGCTGCAGCAGAAGGCTTCACCCAGCTGCAGGCACCCAGTGCAAATAAAAATAAAAGGAAATGCTAAAGGGAGCCAGGAATAAAATCAGTGAACAGCAGAGCTCACCAGCTCAGAAATCACACCGCAGCTAGAAAGCAGGCAATCAGAGCAGCCAGAAGGCAGCTGGAGAGCTCTGATACATCCTCAGCACTCCAGGAACTTCTCATGAGACCAATATACTCTGAGGTGTTCTTCATGTCTCCATAAATTAACATTTTAATAATAATTCATAGAGCAGTTAGGGAAAATGATCCATCACAGCCCTTGCTAGAATATTTTTTAAGGAACTTAACTTGAAATATTCACTTTTTCAAATCAGAAATTGTTCCCTTTTCCTTCCCAAGCACTTTTTTTCTTCAAACTTTCACCTTCTGTCTACTGAGGAGCAAAGAAAAGTGGATGGGGGGAAGGACAGTCATGGAAGTGTCTCATGCTCTTAACACAAAAGGGGTGGAAAGGTTTGATTTTTTCAATACTGGTCACGAGTGGCCTTTATGTCAGAAAAAAACATGAATATTTCTATATAAAATACCTTTTAATAAAACACCCTTGCCAAAGAGACCTCAGCAGGGCATCATTCCCTCCTGCCTTAAGCAGCATGGACCCCGTAAAGCCCACACACTTTCCAAGCAATTATAAAACCAAAGACAGATGTCAAGTAATTAATGAAGAGAACTGCACTCAACTACTGCACACCTATTCTCAAAGACACTGTACCAATTCTACAGAACAATGCTGCATTTTCCAAGGAAAATGCCTTTGTCCCTCCTAACCACATGCCTCTAGGGAGAGCTGATAGGATTTTTGCTTTTCACTGAAAAGTCACACTACAGCCTACAGAACAAAAGCACCCTTCAGAACCTTGCCACTAAGTGCTCTGACTGAAAGGGAATATAAAATAAAGCAATGTCTGAAAGAGGAAATAAATAATTTCAGCCAAAGTAGGTTTTACATACTATTTTCTTTCTGTTATTCAGTCCCAACTCAAAAGCATTTGAGAGCCCCCAGAACTGGGATGCAGACACTGGAAGGCTGGCAAAATCCAGAGTGGGCTAGCTTAGGAAATGCTTTGATTCTATGCCACAGGGACTCGGAGATGAAGGTTGATTGGTGGGCTGCAGAGCAGAGCTGGTGCTCAGGAAAGGGGCACAGCCCTCTGCTCCCAATCACAGCGTGCCCACAAGCCCTGGGTCCCTGCAGCATCACACAGCAGCACTGGAGAAGGCTGCTCGATGAGTTTGCTGGGTTTTCTTATGGGGAAAAATAGATGCACAGTTCAAGTAAATTCAAAGAATCCAAAAGGCAGACAAAGGGAAGCCTGAAAAAGCAGCTGCAGAAAAGTAACAGCAAAAACACTAATGGAAAATGGGAAAAGGCCCTTCAGCCCTCCAGGAAACACTTTTGCTTTTTAGTTTGTGCAGGAGTAAGTCAGACAAAAGGAGGAATTACTGTAGCATAAAGCATCTTGGTGCCACTCAGCCAGTGTCTCTCTGACCCTGCATCTCCTCCAGAGGCCACGTGGGCACTGCCTGGCACTGCCCTTGGCTGTGGTGCCCATGGTCCCACTCTGTCCTGCCCAAAGGGGAGCCCCTCCTGCAGAGAACTGCTCAGTCACAGGGACAGCCCTCCAGAGGAACAGATTGTGACACCTGGGCAGAAAGACAGGCCCTGGGTTTTGGGAGTCCAGCCTTTACTCCCCAGGAGGAATAACCACATTCATTACAATCTTCATCCCCAGACAGCTCCCAGGAGCAGAGCAGGGAGGATCCCAGCAGCAATTTGATGATGAGCACCAAAAGCAGCTCGCAGCACTGTCCCTGCTCTCGTGCATGCTACGCCACACTCATCACTTCCAACACAGGCACACTGACTAGAGGGCCCCCAGCCCTGTCCTCAGAAAAAACATTCACATCTCTCCTGAGGGCAGGGAGCCTGATCTGTCTTGGCAGCAGCTCCCAAACAGCCAGGCCCATTTCAGCAGGAATCAAGCAGAGCCCTGCAGTCAGGGATGCCACAGGAGCCATAGGTGTAACCCAGCCACTGCATCTACTGGTGACACCTCTACTGGTGCAGGGATCTGCAAAATCAATGCTGGAGTCTCACCTGTGCCAGGGTAGCTGCACTCACCAGGCCATTGCATGCCTGACAGCAGAGGCTGAAAGGAATTTGTTCTGAAATGTTTCTATTACAAAAGTAATTTATGCCATCAGAACCAAAGGAAATGCTGAAATTTGAGCAGCCTGAAAGCTTTTCACCAGCTAGAATCACAGCAGATATTACACACCTTCTTTTGCAGAGTGGGAAAAAAAAATTAAACTAATGGGAGTCAGATGGAAAGTTGCCCTGGTGAGAGGTGTCTCCTGTCACCAGCACAAAGGATTTTCTTGCTTGCTTGGCCAGACCTCTCCATCAGCACACAGCTTTACACCCAGGGCTACTGAGTACCCTGAAGGGGAAAAATATCAAGACAAAATCAAACACACAGCAAGAAAATCTGTAAATAGTCTTCTTAACCAGTGTCTCAGCCAGGTCACTGCCAGCCAAGGACATGGCACCAGGCATCCGAGGTGGCCCCATTTGCCTGACACCCACCATGGCCCCTCCCTGGCTTCCTGCCTGCACATCCAGGCCAAGGGCTGCAGCCTGATGGCTTTTTAATAATGACATTTTACAAAATGCCTAACATGGAGACAAACAAGCTCAGCAGTGTGATGCTCCAGAGTCACCACGGGAGGTGATCCCGAGCTATTTCTCCTTCAACAGAGCAGCACAAATTGCAGAAGCAAGGCTGGCTTTCCAAGAGCACCAAGAGCTCCTGAGGGCAGAGCTGGCAGCAGCCTCCCCTCAAGCTCAGAGGCTTGGGAAAAAGCGTGGAGATTTTCATTCACAATGAGTCACTCCTGGGAGCATCCTTGGTAGTGCAAGATTTGCCTGTGCCAGTGCCAATGTTTGGGACATGGAGGCGAGATTTCCAGGCAGGGAATTTGTGATTTGCTATTGGCATTTAGATACCACGTCCTGGCATCCTTTTGGCTCAGCAGATTTAATGCTAACAATGAGAATTCAGAGGAAGAAGATTTTTCCCTCCCTCTCAAAAGAAAGAAGTGCAATCTAGGCCTGTGGAGAGAAGTGGAAGGGGTCTTGAAAATGAACCTGAAAAAATATGGAATCTCCTGCTTCCCTTGGCAGTTCTCCTGGGGTCCTCTCAGGACTTGGAAAAGCAGAAATGCTACAGATCTTGCACACTACTCTGCTGGAGTCCAGGGTGCCACTGATTGTACTCTGCCACCAATTTAGCAGGCAGAGCACACTGCACTTCATACATCGAAAATAAACGAGCTCTCTGTCACCTCTACAAAACACACACACCTGGACAAGTCAAATAAGCAGCTGGGACTATTGCCTAGCTATCTGTGGAGTGGGCTGGAGAGGGGCAAGTAGAGCCACAGCTGTAAAATCAAACAGCACAGATTACAAATGGATCCACGCTGGCCACTGAGCAGTTCAAACTCCAAGCTACAAGAGCACTTCTGTGCTCAAGCAAAAGGTATCCAGCTAAGATAGTCTATTTTTCATGTGTGAATAGCCAGGGAATGAAAAGTTTCCAACCGTGCTTCAAAGAGAGCTGAGATCTTCCATGAAGCCAGACACAATGCTTCTATTTTGGACAGCTCTGTTATAGGGAAGGGAGAGTTCTGAGAAACACACACATATTGTGCTACCACAAAATAAACTGAGGAACTAATCTTTGCACAGAAAAAAAGAAATCTGCAATCAGAGTGGCTCTAAGACCTGAGAAGACTTAAAGGATCCAAAGTGATATCCTCCCGTCACTGGAAAAGTTCCAATTAACTGTCATGGAACACTTGGAGGCCTCTGACAACAAGCATTTGATTTATACATTCTGCCTCCTGACCTTTTTAATGGTTTTACAATGTAAGCAGCTCCACTACCCTCCCTAGGAGGTTGTTCCACTGCCCCAGAGGACATAGCAGCACACCCACACTGCCACAGCTTGCACAGCAGCAGCCCCAAGCTAGCTCAGCACAAGTCTCTAAATCCAGAGCATACAATGCAGATTTGAGCAGGTTTTCAGATGGGTTTAATGCCTTTTTCAGGACAGGCCCAGGACTCTCCAACCTAGAGCAGCTTTCCCAGGAGGTGTCTCCTTGCAAGCCCAGCCTGGTCCAGCCAGGGCCCTGCAGCCCCACTCCACATCTCCCCTGTCACACCAGGGGCTCACCCAGCCCTGCTCCGCACCACCTGCAATAGGCTCTCCACGTCAAAAACACTCCAAGAGTTTCTATTCTTAAGTTCAAGCCCTTGCTGGCAGCTACATACCTGCTCCTTCACTTCATCTCCTCCCTCACAGCACTAAGAGCTTGAGGGCCAGATTCCCAGGATGGCTGCTCTATATTCAGACAACATCCTTCCCTTCTTGTTCCTCCAGAGAGGGGCACAACAGGCAAAAATCCCCCCAGCACCACCACACTCCAGAGCACATCATCACTGCCTTTGACTTCCCTTCCAGAGAATCTGCTTTCCTGTGGTGCCACAGATTCCTCAGGAAGCTGCAGTGTCTCCAGCACCACTATCAGGTTCACCCATGCAGCTGCCAGTGGGGAAGCCCCAGCTCGTCCTGAGGCACAAGACAATGATTTCCTCAAGTGACTCTGGGTTTCCTGGGATGAGCAACATATTCTAGGGTAAAAGCACGTCAGATGAGTTTTTCTTTTTCAAGTTTGGGCCACACCGCATTTCCACACCTGGTACTTATATTAATCATGTTAATTTAATCCCATTTAACCTTATAAGTAAAAGCAAACAAGAATAAGACATCAAGATGCTTCAATCCCTGTCCTGCAGCTCAGACAGGCTGCTCCCAGTGTGCTTTACACATCAATCAATTTAAAGCAATATAAAAATAGAAAGCCTGGGAGCTACCAGCCTCCCCCAAGACAGCAACTCACTTAAAAGCAGTTCCTGGAGGTCCTTCCAGCCCTCCACATTCCCAACCCACCCACTTGGTCCTCCTGGTGACTATCAGAGCATACCTGTCCCTTTCTGGTCAGCACAGTATAGTTTCATTCTGCAAAGGGGACTAGAAAAAACTGTGTACGAGCAGAAAAAAAGAAGAAAAAAGAAACAAGAGTGTGACAACCCTTCTCCCCCTGTGATGTGTATTTCTTTTGCTCCCCACGGCTCTAACATTTCCCTCTGCAAATATTCAGTTGCATCATCAGAGGGAATTTGCTCAGGATCTGCCTGAAGTGGTCCCATCAATGCAACTTGAAATTCAACCTTCAAAGAACAGCACCCTGAAATTTGAAGTCCAGGAGCCTCCTTTGAGGAAGTCTGCTCTGTGACCCACATCACCTACACAGTGGGAAGGCTGAGATGGAGCTGCAGGCAGCAGTATGCCGTGACTGTCATCAATATTAATTATTTGGGGAGAATATGATTGATCTCACAAGGGCAATGAAATTCATTCCTCCAGCTGAATGACAAACAAAAGGCAATACATGCACCGCTGACATTTCCAAAGGCTACGAGGTGCAGAGACACCAGGAAATACTGCTATGCACTAAAGCCCTGCTGCAAAGGGCCAAAAATCTGAAAAACCTCTGAAATTTTCATTTCTGAGCACCTTCAATGCCAGGAAGTAGATGCCTTCATATTCTCAAATCTCTGCTGACCCCAGCCCTGGGCTGGCTCACATCTTTGCATGGAGAGGAACTAACCACTGAGTGTCTTTGGGAAGTCAGTGTCAGAGTGTGACACTGGCCCAATGCCAGGCACCCACAAAAGCCACTCACCCTCCCCTGCCACAGCTGGGTAGAGGAGAGAAAAAATTAATGAAGGGTTCATAAGTTTAGATAAGAACCAGGAAAAAACACTCCAAAGGCCAAACTGCTGCAGCATGGGTCACTCTGCCATGGGGTGCAGTCCTACAAGGACAGGCTGCTCCAGCCTGGGAGCAGGGCCCCCTCTCTTCACTGGGTCTCCCACTGGATCACAGCCTCCTCCAGGCATCCACCTGCCCTGGCATGGGCACCTCCCCATGGGCTGTGGGGACATCTCTGCATCCCCTGTGGATCCCCAGGGGCTGTGGGTATATCCCCCATGGGTCCCCACAGCTGTGGGTGGATCCCCATGGGATGCAGGGGCACAGCTGCTTCACCATGGTCATCACAAAGCCTGCAGAGGAGTCTTGGTGCCTAGAGCCCCTCCTGCCCTCCTGCACTGACCTTGGTATCTCCGTGTTGTTTCCCTCACACGTTCTCATCTCCTCCTCTTCTCTGACTGGAAGGAAAACTGCACCTGCCCCACTCTGTCTCGATCCTCCTCCCAAATACGCAATCACAGAGGCACCACCAGCCTCTCCAACTGGCCCAGCCTTGGCCAGCAGCATGTCCATCCTCAGAGCCACCAGGGACTGACTCCACTGGGCATGGTGGAAGCTTCCAGCAGCTCCCCACAGAAGCCACCTCTGTACCCCCACCATCAGCACCAAAAACAACAAACAACACAGTTGGGTTGAGTTTCCCTCCCGCTGTTTGACACTTTATGTCAGCAACTACAGAGTCATTGCACCTGCCAGATAAGGGGGCAAAAAAATGTTATAAGGGGGAAATATTACCCTCCTGGACTATTCAACAGGGCTGAAATGCAAGGTACAGCTCCCCTGTGCAGTAGGAAAAAAGGAAGACACAATGAGCCTGGAGGAAAGTGTTTCTATCTCTCCATGGCCTGAGGTCAGGGAGCCTGTGTATGTGAAATCTCCCAAGGAGACAGAGTTAAACAGGCTCCCAAAATTCCACATAGCCACATGAGAGAGGACAAGGTAAATGCACTGAGACTGCAGCTATTTTTTCAAGAGAATGGGTATGGGGGAAATCCCATCCCAGTTCACAGGGATGTTATTCCAGTGGAGGCCGATTTCTGTCCTTCAGTCACCCAAGCTCAGATGCAACCAGCACAATTTGCTAGAGCAACACATTTTGGAATCCAGGAGCACATCTGTGTTCATTCAGAGAGGCTGGGTGCCCTCAAGACCCCCACAACCTGCCAGCTGGGCAGCAACATCCTCCTCCCACTACCCAGATCACTTCTTAAAAACAAGGGTGGGGAAGCATCTGTGCTTGAAGGAAGAGGAGCTATTTCCCAACAGAACAGATCCAATTATTTGTATTAGAGTGATTTGCATGGCTCTTGCTGACAAATTAAGTATTTTTTTACACATCTCAGAGCTTTGACTCAACAGATTGCTAATAAATTCATGTAGGTGGGGCCCTGGATGTTACTATGGTGGGAGGGAGTTGAGGTTTTACTTTTTGCAACAGGACTAACCTGAGAAAAAATAACTAGGAATTTGGACTCTTTACACTGCCATTTACTAGGCTCCTGTAAGTCTGTAAGGTTGAAGATTTTAAAACAGCCTCTAGTTTAGGGTAGAAATATGAGTTTCTGGCTAATATACATGAAATCTGTATGCAGGCATCAATCACCAAATGCAGTGCATGAAAAATTGTAGTGCCTCCCTAATAATCAGGCATTAGAGAACTTATAAATGGCTGTCCCCTGAACTGAGTGCATTAGTAGAGTCTTCTGAAATCTGTGCCTCTGTTTCCCCAGCCACATTTAGAACAGTCTCTCCCCATCTCACACCACAGCAGTGCATCTTAATATCTCTAAAGTGCTTAGAGATGCTGAGATGAAAGATAACAAATGAGTGCAAAGTATGGATTAATTCCCTGAGCTCAACAGTCAGTGGAGCTGATGGGGCTAAAAGTAACATACCCACCACAAAAAAACTGGGGTTCTGAGCCTATCTTAAATAGTAATTACTTAAGGAACAGTTCCCTTTGAACAAGTCATTTTGGGGCTGGTTAGTTGGGCACACGAAGCCCCAGCAGGCAGGAAACAGAGAAATGCAATACACTAGTATGAAAAATAGATGCTTTTCCAGAAGGTCTTCAACCTGTTCCTGTAGAATTTGGTGGTGGGATTTGAATTCATTTCAGTTAGAGCTGTTCACATTTTAGCAACCGCCACATAAGGAACATGACCAAACATAATTTGAAAAGCTATTTTCATTTGTTTGTTTTTATAAATTATTAAAAATCCAGTTAAAATAGTGCAAAGAAAACTTTAAATTGAGCAAGATAAGTTTTGGCATCCTTCCAAGTAGAAGGCAAACCCCAAAATGTTCCTGCAAATCCAACAGATGGGAGTTATTTTTTACTCTTTAAAATTTCATTCCTTTGCACTGAGATTATCTGTAATTAGCTCTTTATTTACATCTGAAACAAAAAGTAAAATGATAAAGAAAGGCAGCTATAACCACAACTCACAGGCAGAAAAAGGCCAAAAAAAAAAAAAAAACCCAACAAAAATTCCGTCTGAGAAGAAAACACGTCTTTCTTGCCAAGCAGCATAATTGTTACAAATATACAGTTAAACAACTCCACAACATCCTGTCAGCACTACGGATAAACATTTAAGTCACAGTATTGCAAGCTCTTACAGACAAACTGATCAAATATCTAAGAATCTTCCTCAGAATACTGGAAAAATCTCGCATCCCTCTAAATAAACAGCATCAGGCCTAAGAGAGGCAAGATACTCCACTACACTTTTATTTCAGTGTCATGAGGGATTAAACAAAACTGTGAGGAAAACAAACAAATTTTAAAAAAAAGCAAACCCAGCAGCTTTTCCAGATAGAAAGAGAGGTATTAAAACTTATTCTTTTTTTCTTTAGTCTTTTTTTAAAGCCCTCTTCCAATTCTGATAACACCTTAGCTTAGTAAAGCTGAAGAGGCTTCTTAAGTATTTGTGCAAGTGAATGATTCAGGTTGTATCTTGGCGCTTCAGAGCTGTCCAGGGAGCTGCGTGGGGAGCCCAGCCCATCCTCTGAGCCTGGGGCTGCTCCACGGAGCTCCCACCTGCACCCAGGCAGCCCCCGACCCCCGGCCACAGCCGGCGCTGCAGGGGTTAAACGGCACAGCTCGCCTAGCCTTGCCTAAACAAGCTGTTAGCAACACAAAAAAGAGTGAGAGGGCTTGAAGGCAGCCTCGGAGGCTTCTGAACCAAGGGGAAACTCTGCCACGGCAGCTCAGTACCGTGATGGGCGTGGGGTGGGAGCGCTGGACCACGCAGGGCTCCTTCGGTGCGCACCTTGGGAGACCTGGGAGCTCTTGGAGGCCCTGCTCCGAGTGGGATTCCCAAGCTAATGGCTCTCTGGCACCTTCCTATGTTCCCAGGAGAAGGAGCCACCTACCACTTCCCCGACTGAGCCCAGGATTCATGGAAATCTCTTATTCTCTGCTGCAAATAGAGCGTTTAACAGTCTCTTTTTGTTAACACATGTAAATGTAAAACGATTCCATGAGAATCAATGTAACTTTTTCATCTAAATATCAAGTCGACACATAACAAGACAGAGTAGAGGGAGGGAGATCCAAACACCAGGGACCTTGAATCCACTCACTGCAAAAGCTAAGGACTGAAATAATTCTCATTTACTCATATGAGAAAGTGAAGCTCTCACTCTCTCACACTTTCTCCTTCTCTTTCCCTAACGCTCTCAGATACTTCTATCTTTAGCCAATTATCCTGGCTGTAATTTTCTTTAAATTGTAATTGGATAATCATCCAGACTCAGGGGAAGCCTGTGTCAGAGGAATTCCTAGGGATATATTCCCATTAGATGAAACTGAGAGTTGTTAAATTAACAAAGGACTGACTAAAGGACTGACTACATGATTCCTGACTTGTAGTGAAGGCACTGTTTTACAAGCAACTATTTTTAGGGAACCCTATAAAAAAATACATACACTTGAACACTCATTTTCTGCATTTTTTTTCTGTATTTTATTTTCTGCAAAATCAGACTCTGAATTTATGAAAATCATGTTCAGTGCATGTGTCTTATTGAGACCTCTGAGGCTGAACACAGTAAACACGCTGGCCAAAATCGAAATTCCCCAAAGCTTAGGCACCATTTGAAGTAAATTCCCCAAACCAGTTCCCTTTCTGCACTCTCTCTGGCCCAGTCGTGTGCAAAAGCCCCACACAGACCAGCTCTGCAGCTGAGGAACATCAGATCAGCCCTCTGCCTGGGCAAAAGCACTGGGGGGGGGGGGGGGGGGGGGGGGGGGGGGGGTAGAAATCCTAAAATACCTCCCAAAAGAAGAAGCTGCTGTGTTCCATTTTAGCAATGAATCTCAGCTGCACGTTTTGCTGATGGTGGAGCAGAACAAAGCAGCTACAAGCCATGGATGGCAGAGCCCCACCTGCACACAGCCCCCGAGCCTCACTCAGGGTGTGGACAGGGGTCAGCTCAAGCAGGGCACACCTGACAGGCAGCTCTGCCTCCTTCTGCCTTTGCATCTGTCCCACTTTGCCCAGCCAGAGATGCTCCAGCTCCCACCTGCCAGGTACAGAGCTGCCACCAGCCAGGCTGCATCAGCCTGGCAGCACAGAGGAGACAGGCTCTGCTCATGGGGGCACTGAAATCCATGAGCTGTGGCAAGAGAGAGAGAGGGGAGGAAGGAGGAGAGCAGAGCTCCACTGTAGAACGTGTTTTAGTTCCCAGATAATGTGGCGCTGTTCACAGATTTCAGCTTATATAGGCTTTTCCCTATTTCTATTTTTATTCCCAAAGCAGTCCCTGTTACTGTATGATAAAGGAAAAAAGACATGAATGCATTCACATGCTGAAATACTCTTCCTAACTGTCCACCTGGCTAATGCAACCTGTGCTCTGAGAGCCAGGATGGGGCACCTCCTCTCCCACACCACCAGCCACAAGGGCTTTGTGGCAAGTTTTTGCAAGTCAGAATCTTGCTGAAATGGGAGGACACTTGACAAGAGAGGGGACCCAGGAGACAGATGGGGAAAGAAATATGAATCATGAGCCTGCCAAAATAACCAACGGAGAAACCCAAAACATAAGTGAGCAGAAGGAATAAAAATCTCAAATTTTGGCCTCTTATTCTGAAGGAGTATAATTCTTCCTCCCTAGAGCTGGCATCTGGTTCATGCAGGTCTTAAAGGAATAAAGCTGGGACAAAATCTTTCTGCCTCATTCTTCCTGAATGCTTATTTTAGACCTTAAAATTACAGTTCTGAGGCCAGTAGGGAGGCATTATCCACACCTCCAAGTAACCAGGCACCATCCAGCCTGCTGCCACATCACTCTCCCTACCCTCTTAAGTCTCTGTTATCCGTGTATGCTTTGGGGTGCCAGGTGTTTTTGGGTAGCACTACCTGACCCTGGGGATGAGGCTGCTGGAGCCCAGACCAGGGCAGTGCTCATCCCCACTGCACGTGCTCATGCTCAAATGCAGAATACCTGCACCAACCAACACAGTCTGGAAAGGGAAAGCCCAGAAGTGTTCATACACAAGCTTTTCTTCCACACCCTGGAGGGATCAGAGGACCTTCTGGATTCTGGGGAGGCATGGACAGACATCAGCAAGCATCATATCATATGCAGACACTTTGAACTGAAGCTACGAGCAGAGGCATGGCAAGCAATCCCAGCTGTGTGGCTGCAGCCCTGCACAGAGGCATGGAGTTAGAAACACAGCCTCTCACCCCACAGCCCCTTCCCTCAGTCCATGTGGCAGATCCCACCTTCCCAGTTTAACATTTCCCAGCCACTGCACTGCCCTGGAGGCTTCCCCCACCCAAGTCTTCACAAGCTTACTCTCCATGTCCCCCATTACCCTACCTCTTTAACTGCTCCTCCAGACAAGGTGATCCCAGCAACAACACCATGTCTATTTCCAGGGAAGAAGAGTATCTGGGTATTAGAGTTTAATCCCCTCTGCTTGCCCTCTCCTGCTCACCACAGGCAGGCAATGGAGACAGAAAGCAGGACCCTTTCCAGCACCAAACCTGCCCACCCGAGAGCCTGTGGGCTGGAGTGATGCTCTCCATGAAAAAAAGGGATGCCTTTCCTGCAAGGAATACAAGACAGCAAGTAAATCTTCCAGAGCTGCCAAAAGCAACCTGTTATAAATGACCCTCTAAGTTATGAGATATGGACTCTCCACAGTACAGTTAATAAATAACACCTCACAATCCTTCTAGGTACAGAGGCGTATGTTGGGTGACAGTTCTGCTTGCCCAAGAGGGACAGAGTTAAAAATGGAATGTCAGAGTTAAAAATGGAAAATTATACTTTTTAATTACAAAGGAGATAGGGTTTGGGTTTTTTTAATATAAGGAGCTTGCTGAAATCTCCCAAATCCAGAAGTGAAAAGCCTTTCCTAGGAAAAAAAAATGAATGCATGGAACAAAATCTATCATTTTATAAGAGAAAAAAGACCTGTAAAGCCAACGAGAATTTTATCCAAGCACTGTAACCAGCTATTCACAAAGCAGAGGTCAGGATGAAAAGAGAGAGTGTGCATGTGAGAGGGCATTTATAATCCAGTTTACTGTTACATCCTAAGGCCCCAAGATCAGGATTCGGTTGTGCCAAGCACTGCACAGGCACACTCCAAGAAACCAGCCCAGAGTGAGGAACAAGCGCTGCCCCTGTAACAGGAGAAAGCAACATTGGCACAGAAAAGGGACACCTGAAGCAGTGAAGCCCTGATGGTTTCCTTTTTCCCCTTCTTTTTCAGGAAACCATCCAGTTTCCCTCCAGATTACCCATCCCCACCCCGTCCCCCAAACTGCTTCACATAAGGGGGCAGCTGCCCCCAACAAACACAGCAAAGGCCATCTTGCTGCCAGCATCCAATCACTCCCAGTCTGTTTTCTCGGACACGTCTCTTCCACTTTAGTTCCCTGGTACGGCTTAAGCCTGACGCCTTCCTCCTCTCCCCGCTTCCATCTCAGAGACCCGTTTGACAGCAGAGAGCAGGTATCAGAGGCTCAAGAATTTGCAATCCGGATGAAAATTAAAGTTGCATTTCTCAGTGCGTGCAGCGCTCCAGCCAGGAATACCCAGCTCTCCATGGCCCACGGGAGCCAATTCAAGCAAATCCCTCCGCATGTCGGGGACCGGGGGCACGGCCAGCCCGGCCGCAGGAGCGGCGGAGACAAACCCGCGGTCCCGCACACCGGCGCGGCCCCCGCACACCGAGGGTCCCCCGAGGTCCGCGGGGGTCCCCGGCCCCGCGGCGGCACCGGCACCCCCGCGCCCGGCCCCGCTCCGCTCCCCCATCCCCGGCCCGGCACGCTCGCTCTCACCGTGCCCACCTGCCCTCCCTCGCCCGAGGCCGCCGGGCGCTGCTCCTCGGGCTCTCCCGAGCGGTCCCTCTTCCTTCTTTCCTATCTCCCCCGTGCCAGCCGAGGAGCGGGGGCCGCTGCCGGCCGCGCACCGCCGCCGCCCGGCTCCCCCCGCGCCGGGGCTGGAATCCGCCTCCTCCGACACAAACTTTCCCTTCGCGTGCGGGCAAGTTCACGGCCGGGGCGGGGCGGGACAGGCTCCGTGTCCCTTGTCCCTGCCCCCGCCCACGCCTACAGGACCACGGGCGTCCCCCGCGCACCCCCACGCAGCGCGCCTCACCTGAGGACGCGGGGAGCGCACAGCTGTGCCCGCCGCGCCGCGCTCTCCTCTTCTTCCTCCTCTTCTGCCTCCTCTTCTGCCTCCTCGCCGTCGTCCCCGATCCGCGCCCCCGGGCTCCGCTCCGCCCCGCCCGCCCCTTTCCCCGCGGCCGCGCTCCGTAGGCGCTCGGGGCGGTCCCGCCGCCCGCGGCGATCCCTGCGGGGCAGGGGCGCGGCGGCGGCGGGCG
>VZUI01019412.1:0-20201 GCA_013401135.1 Cettia cetti | reverse complement strand
CGGCGGCCCCGCAGCCCGGGCGGGCGGGCGGCAGGTGGGAGCGGAGCGGAGAGGAGCGGAGAGGAGCAGAGCGGAGCGGCGGTGCAGCGGGGAGGGAAGGGATGGGCTGCGCACCCAGCATCCATGTCTCGCATAGCGGTGTGATATACTGCCGGGACTCGGAGGAGTCCAACTCCCCCCACCAGACCACCACGATCTCGCAGGGCACCACCACCCTGCACGGCCTCTTCGTTAAGACAGACGCGGCCGACTCCATCCCCTCCGTCCTCGCCTACCAGAGCCGGCAGCCGCCGCCCTCCGCCGGCCCCCGCCGCAAGGAGCGCAGGGAGTCCGGCGGAGCCTCCGCCCGGTCCAGGACGCCCCACTGCTGCAGCGTCGAGGCGGAGACCCAGACCAGCAGCTCCAGCGCCAGGGTAAGCGTCGCCGCTCCGGCGGGATCTCCGGCCGTGCCGGTGCGGGTCCCCGCCGGCCGCGGTACAGGGAGGACGGTGCGCGGAGCCAGCGCCTCCCCCGCCGGAGGATGCTCGGCGGGCGGGATGCAGCTGGCAGGAGCGGTGCCCTAGTGCCCACTGACTCACCGCAGCTGCGGCGGCCGGGCCGGGCCGGGCTGGCACTGCCTCGGGGGGGCCGCCTCGCCTGGAGCTCGCCGGGGGGGAGCGGCAGCCGCCGGGCCCCTGGGGCTCTCTCCGCCTCTGTCCGCCCCGAGCCCACAGCCTCAGTGCGGCTCGGAAGCGCCCTGTGCGGGGATCGGTCACGCACACCCAGCGAGCAGGTGGAGGGTTTGTTTCGAGCTCTGTGGCTGATGGCAGAGAGTAAGCGCCTCTGGGAGAGGCGGAAGAGAATCTCCCCCCCGAGTAATTGAGTAAATCTCAACTGCAACAAGCCCGTACTTGGTGCTGGCTTTACTTCACCCCTTTTTCTTCCCGCCGCATCTGGTTAAAATGCGCTGTTGCTGCTAGGCGTGGATGCTCGGCTGAGGACCGAACCATTAGCACACGTATGCTAATGCACCTTGCTGGAGTCGGGCTGTGGAGATGCTTCAGGAGGAGCGGGCGGGGGCTGTGTCTGTAGGGTACCTGGAAGGCTTGGGTCCCCCTCTCAGAGGCTGAGGCAGGCACTGCTGCAACCTGCCTGTCAACCTCTTCTCTTAAGTTTAGCGCTTGAAAAGATATCATTGCGCTGGAATTTTTTTTTTTCCCCCTATGATGTTTGTTCGGTTTGTTGGCTTGGTTTTTTTTTTTTTTTTAATATCAGAGTAGGTTTTTCATTAACTTCCCTGAAAGCTTTTTAGATATTAAATTTTGCTTTGTTGCCCCCTTCCAAATTTTATTGATGAAAAGAAGCAAACTGGTATCGTGATCCTAGCTGCACCTTAGGTCACTTTTCTGTTGTACTAAGAAAGCAGGATATCATGTCACCAGGTAATCTTAGTATTTTGTTAGAGTATCAGTAAGAAACCCCAAAGTTATAAAATGTTCCTTAATAATTTAAAAATTCAGAAGTCATCTTAAAGAAAATGTAACTGGGAGAATTTACTGAAAAAACCCATATGTTCCCACAGCCCATTGTCAGTTTGTAAGTTCAAGTGCTGAGAAACTTGTAGAATTGTCTGCAGCCACGTTGACTGTTTTACTCATTCAGATGAAGAACCTGCATCATCAACAACTGGGACAAAATTCAAGCATGACTGGAGTAAAACAATTCTTGTATTTATTGGATTTGTAGATTTTTATTTTTTTTTTTACTTGTCAGAGTGCAATACTTAAGACAAAATATGATTTCTTTTTTGATGTAGAGGAGAAGAAAATTAAAGCACTTTCACAATTGTTTTAAGTTGATAATTGAAAAAAAAAGGAAAGAATTTGAAAAAAAGGTTTTTTAGAGTCATAAGTCAGTTCTAAATAGTTGTTTATTATATGTTATTACGTTATGTGCTGTTATAAACAAATACATTTCACAGCTTTTTTAGCTATTTAAACTGAATTTATTTCAGATGTTTTTGAACTTTCTGATTAGTATTATAATGTTATGGGTTCAACAACCCATATGTGCCGGGTCCTGCCCTTGGGTCATAACAGCCCCAGGCAGCTCCACAGGCTGGGGCAGAGGGGCTGGAAAGGAGCTGGGGGAGCTGTGACAGCAGCTGGACATGAGCCAGGCTGTGCCCAGGTGGCCAAGAAGGACAATGGCATCCTGGCCTGGAGCAGCAATGGTGTGGCAGCAGGAGCAGGGCAGGGATTGTCCCCTGTGCTGGGCACTGCTGAGGACACACCTCAAATCTGTGTCCAGTTTTTGGGCCCCTCACTACAAGTCAATGAGGTGCTGGTGTGAGTCCAGGGATGGGAGACAGAGCTGGTGAAGGGTCTGGAGCACAAGTCCTGTGAAGAACAGCTGAGGGAGCTGGGGGTGTCTAGCCTGGAGAAAAGGAAGTTCAGGGGGGACCTTCCTGTTCTCTACAACCCCCTGAGAGTGTAACCAGGTGGGGATTTGTATCTTCTTGTAGGCAACAAGAAACAGGATGAGAGGAAACAGCCTCAAACTGCTCCAGGGGAGATTCAGGTGGGACTTCACATAAAGGATTATCAAGCATTGGAAGGGACTGCCCAGAAAAGTGATAAGGCCACCATCCCTGGAACTGTTCAAGAAATGACTGTATGTGACACTTCATGCCATGGTCTAGTTGGCAGGGTGCTGTTATATCATAGGCTGGACTCAATCTCAGAAGTCTCTTCCAACCTAGTTAATTCTGTGATTCTCTGCAAAGACGTCCAAGATCAAATCCAATCTTTGACCAATCACCACTATATCAACAAGACCATGGCACAAAGTGCCACATTCAGTCTTTTCCAACCTAAATGATTCTGTGGTTCAGTGATTATTTTTGATAGCTTCACTTCTTTTTACAAATTATGTGTTTGTTAGGTTTCTGGGGCTTTTAAAAGTTATTTAACAGCTGTTTCAATTATATAGTAGAGATATTTCCATTCTTGTAAAAATTAAGATCTGTAAAAATCTTTTAATTTTTTTTTAATTGAGTTAGGGCTGCCATTCTGAATGCCAGTCCTGGCATGATTTTGTACATCACACTAAAGTGTTGACTAAAACAGGGTTGGATTATTACAGAACTATCATAAAGGCAAAATAGTATACCATACAGGACAGATTTTAAGAAGTGGAAAAGTGTGGAAACATGTTTTTGCAGTAATACATAATAACAATATTTATTTCCATAAATGCTCAAAAGTGAAGAAAAATATTCTTTATTTTGGTGTGGAAAGCATGTCTAGCAATACCACGTGGTTTTAGCTGCTGTAATGCTTGGTTGCATGTATTAGCTATTTGGATATTCCATACCATATGGCATCACACTCGGCAAAAGAAGGAGGAAGGGGGGTGACATTTGGAATGATGGTTTGTGTCTTCCCAAGTAGCCACTGCACGTGGTGGGCCCTGCTCTCCTAGGGATGGCTCTACACCTGCCTGCCCATGGGAAGTGGTGACTGTTAAGTCCTTGTTTTGCTTTGCTCATGTGTGCACCTCGTACTTTATCTATAAAAGTGTCAAAATTCATGAGTTTTTCACTTTTACTCTTCAGATTCTCTTCCCATCCTGTGGGTGGTGGAGTGAGTGAGCAGCTGCCTGGGGCTTAGTTGCCATCTGGGGTTAAACAAAATCTCATCTAAGTGTATTAGGAGACAAAACCAATATACTGGTCAAATGGCTGTTAGCACTATTATATAATAAAGTAATTTCCAGTTGTGAAACTGCTCAAACCACTTAAACCATATTGCTTGATGTGTCTTCATTTTGTGTCCCAAACTGCTCTTTAGTTGTTTACACAATCAAGTTTACACTGTTTACATTTGATCCTGCCTTTATATAAGTTTATAAAACTCATCCAGACCATGGTATGAAAGTAGCATTAAAATAAATCAACGTGTAATAATTTCAACCCTATTCAGTTCAAACAAAAAATAAAATAAAAGCCAACCAAACAAAAAATTATCCCATGTCACTTAAAATATATGGCTTAACTAAACCTTAATTTCAAAGTCTGTATTTGATCTGTATTCATTTGGCGTGAGGTCAGTGTTACAAAACACAAATTTTTTGTTTTCTTCTCCTTATTGAAAAGTTCTGAACTGTTGAGAGCATTGAGATGTGTTGGTCCCATCCCACTCACACTGTTCATGAGTAACCGTTCAGCAGTTTTGCGGGGTGGGTGTGTTTCTTTCAATCTTGAAAGCTTGGTAAGCAATTATCTACAGGTACAAAAATCTCAAGTGGACTTGTTAAGGGTTGGAAGGTGCATCTGTACCTTGATTTGGGAGAGGACCCACAGTTTCTGGTGCCCAGCCATATCCTCTGTTACTAAGGTACTTGGGCAGAAGCACTCAATTAAACAAACAAAAAAAAAGATTCCTTCCCATTGTACCCTCCTTAACAAATCCAAACAGTATCAGGAATAATATCAATAATATCTCAAATGCTCCATCAGCTTTGTATAAAGATACAAGCCATTTAGCTTCCATCACAGATGCATAACAGGGAGCTGAGAAGATGCTGACTGTATAATGGCTGCTTGACCCATTGCTCAGTTATTGCTGGTTCTGAAGTTCAACAATACCACCTGGTTTGCAAGAAGTAAACAGTTTTTTGGAGACTGCAGAATGTAAAAAATGCTTACCTTATATACATTTACGACATTTTTTAATTATGGCCAAATCTTAAGCAGCAGTTGTGACTAGTTCTGCTTTTCTTTAATATCTTGAGACTTCAGCATCAACGAGACTTTACAGCGACAGACAAGTTTCAAAGCTCATGTTGCTAACATATTAGCTAGATGGGAAAAAACCTCCAAACAACTTGCAGTCTTCCATTGATTGCTTTATCATATTTTTCTTCTTGAAATTACAAGAACAGCAGATGTAATGATTTGGTTCTTCTTATGCTGTGCTCTTTGTGGAAGAGAAAGACCTGTTTATGAACCTCTCAATCAGTCACAGTAGGAATAGGTTTTGACAGTTTTCAGGCTTATCTGTAGCAAAATAATTATTAGAAGCAAAGCTCAGAATTAAGCAAAAATACAGTGGGATAGTATCTCTTACCAACCTTGGTCTGTGTTAAGTTCCAAGGTGGAAGTGTTGTGACATATCCTTCTCTCCAAAATGTCAAGGTCCTGGCTTTTAGTTTGTTAGGGGTTTGGGGTTTTGGTTTTTTTTGGTTTTGGTTTTGGTTTTTTGGGGGGTTTGGGTGGTGTTAGTTTGTTCGTTTTTGTTGTGGGGGTTTTTGGGGGTTTTTCTTGTTCTTTAAAATATAGAGGAATAAGTCAAAGACTGCAGCTGCCAAATACAAAGTGGAGAACATGGAGAAATCCAGGCAGTGAGAGAGTTGTATCAGGTCCATAGGTCCTGTAGAAATGCAGACATAAGTATTGCTTTGATTTCAAATACAGTTGTCTTTCAAGCAGTACCACATGTAAGAAAACTCAGTGTACTTCTTGCACTTCTGGTTTTGTTTGAAGTGTACTATGCTTTAACTGGCTGCTAGTAAGTTCTGTGGCATGTGGAACATGCCAGATGAAGTGTAAACTTGGAAAATAAACCTCCCAAGTCTGTAACTTAGTGTGATGAAGGTTCATTTCACAACTCAGTAGGACACCTGAGACATAAGACACCTCTTGAACATAGCTGAGGTCTGCAGAGTTGGCATAAAAAAAAAAAATGAGCAGGCCAAAAAATGTTGAAATATGTTACAGAACCTTGTTAATTTAGGCTGGCTATTCCCTGGGAGGTTCTGGCCTTAGTAGCTCCCACCATAAAGAAGTGCTCTTCTGTGACTAAGCCCAGACATCTTAAATGAATACAGTAAAAGGACTTTTGCTGCTCTGTATCTGACCTTTCCATTCCTCCTTCAAGTGATGCAGGTAAACTTTGGCAAGCACTGTAGTTATGCTCTTAATCAATACTAGACATAAGAACTGTTACAAAACAGATAAAACCATTTCTTCAGAGAATATTAAACCACCTGGCAAAGAGAAGCTTGATGAAGGACTTCACATTGAGTCACACAACATTCTGGACTTCCAAAACTGCTCTGGATGATATGCCTTTGTATCAATAAATAAAAAATGAGCATATGTGTGTGCGCACACACGTGTACGAGAAAAGAGAATTGCTGAATGGTTGTAAGAGAACAATGAGCCTTAATCATTTTATCATTGGAACTCAACAGGTCCAGGACCCCTCTAAGTCCTTCAGTGAAGATTTAGTTTGGAACTTTGGCTTTAAGTGCCCAAAATACCAAATGGTTTTAAACTGACCACTGCAGCATCTGTTTTCCACATTTTATTGTCTGCTATGCACAAAATGAGACTGAGGTTTTATCTTCTGAGGAGCTTGGTGAGAATCTTTCAACATTTTCTCTATTGTACATGTAACTTTTCTCTAAGTGTCTTTAGTGAACACTGGATGTACCTGTGTGGCTGCTAGAAAATAGCATGTGAAGTGTTTTATGATGCAGCAGAGTTTACCTCTTTTTGGTGACTCTTGTCAAACCCAGGATTATAGCTGAAGGAAATCAACAATCACATTTACTCATGTAAAGATAAAAGTACAGAGCATTGTGAAGAGCAGCCTGTGTGTTTGAAGTGTTTGGGGGCATGAGCTTACAGTCACAACTGCCACCTGATGATCTCTTGTGTAGTACTGTCTCCCTCTGGCACAGATCAGTAGCTGTATTTTCAGCCCAGAAAGTCACCAGCCTTGCAGGGCAGCAACACAACACCTAGCTGTTCCCTTGCTTCTCTGAGGGCATCTTCTCTGGGGCAGTCTCACAGGCCATAAGATAGAATGAGCTCATTCTGCAGGAGCTTCCACAGCTCCCTCAAAACACCAGTGCTTCTGGCTTATGAAGCTTGAGTCACCTTTCCCTCTATGAGAGGAGGAAGCACCACCCAAAGGTACATTATTAATTCTGAGTTAGAGTGACATTCTGTACAGCTGTTTGGTGGCAAAGTCTACTCCAGGTAACTTTCTTCACTTCAGAGGCCGTTAGTCCATTTGCTGATGAACTTCTTTTTTTTTCCTCTTCAGTTCAGCCATTTGTGTCAACCACAGCCCCATCCTTCGCCATCCAATTATTTATAAATGTCTTTCTCACCCGTGTTGTCAGCTGTAAAAGAACAAAATGCATTAGAGACATGCTGTTCCTTTGTATTACCTCTGACTCTTTGAATAGTGAGGTACTCTGGAGAATAGTTTTAAAAAATCCCTGTATATCTCTGACTTGGCTATCCAATGTCAGATACTTTATATCTTGGATGTAGAAAGGGTAGAGTGTAGATTTATGCTGAGAAACCCCTCGGCGAAGTGGTGCTAGTTCATAAACTGTCTCAATATTAAACTCTTAATAATGTGAGTTATTCACTTTGAAAATGCATATCTAATTTTGATGTAGATTTACCATGATTTAGATGTTGACCTTTTGCCCTGGGTTCAGACTGCATCTGAAGAGACAGCTTTTGTTCCAAAAGGATAGGAAAACTGGATCAACACAGTTGGTTTCATAGCATGAAATAATGGAGCAGGAATTGCAAAAATCTGGGCCACTTGGACTCCAGCACACACAATTCACAGACAATGCAGCCAAGTGTGAACAGGTGTATAGATATTATTAAACCGCATTAAGTAAGAATTCCAGGGGAACAACGGATAGTAAGAGACACTGCAACAGCAGGGTCAGTAACATCCACTGATGAAATAGGCAGAATGCAGTTTTGAAGGAATACAGGTATTAAAAATCAAGCTATTCAACATGTGTTTGTAAGCCTAGGAGAAACTGCTCACAGCCAGTTAGCACACAGAGCTGCAGCCTGGCAGATTTAATTGCAATTCACTTGTGTATATTTGGAGGAGTGAGGTCTGATTCCTATCTTGTTATATGCATGTTTTCATCAAATAGTGATATAGTTACAGGTGGTATACCTGTCAGTGCTGGAAAAAGAAACCAGTGTAATTGAGTGTGGAATTGGACATGAGGTCTCTGGTGTTAGCTTGGGAGCTGCTTCCAACAGTCAAATTTCCCTTTGCTCTTAGGTTAGCTGCCACAAGGACAGTGAGAGAGGCTTTCCTCCTCCCTGTTGCAGATTTTCAAGGCTGTATGAGGGCACTGTGGACTTGAATGTTGTTCATTGCTCTTCTGAAGTTATCGTGCCCATTATGAAATGCAGTTTATCAAACCATTGTGCCAGACAGAAACCAGTAAGCCTCTTTCAATAAAGCAGAGAAAAAATGAGGCTTTAGCTTTTTGTGTGTGTTCTTTTCCAAAGTTAATCAAATTTCTTCTGAGACCCTAGAACAGGTGTTAATGTGATGACTCAGGTGTTTTCTGGAGACACCGAAGCTCAAGTCTCTCATTTTGAATGAGTCTAAAAAGGTTCTCCCGTGTGAATACTCTTCTTGCTGGACTGTTGGCTATTGTGGGTTTCTCTTTCTCTTGCTTTTAAGGTTGCTTCCCTGAAATCCATGCATTCCAGAGTCCTGCCTGATGAATTGCTACTTCCTCCTTGTCTCAAAGACAAATCTTTCTTGAACAGTTGTTTAATTATTTTGTGAAAAAACCACAAGATTTCAGAAAGTCTGGTTATAATACATTTCAGAATAAATCCATTCATATGTGTTAAATGTTTAGGGCTGTGTTAATGTTCCAAGCAGTGTTGTGGCTCGTGGAAGAAGTCAGTACTGCCATGTCAAACACCTTGCCATGGCCTTGTTCCAGGCTGCTTCATTTTATCTCAAATTGCAATGTGAAGGAGGCTAGGTAGCAAGACAAAAAAGTTAAGATTTCTTAACTTATCATGGTCATGGTGTGCTGGTCTGCAGCTGCTGGACAGCGCTCCTTCCCCTTGGAGCTCTGAATGGCAGCCACAGTGTGCTGGTGGAAACCTGGGGAATCTTTGGCTGCCTTTGTTCTAAAGACATCCAAAAGGTCAGCTGGAGTATTATGATGGTGTGGTGGATGGTTAGAGAAGAGATGGGTAAAGTGAAGATCTGAGATGGGCTAAGCAGGTGAGATACCATTGCTCAAAAGGAAAAAAAGTGATCAATCTAACCTGAGCTGTAGTAGTTGTGGTCCTGTGTTATGGGAGGAGGTCAGGGCAGAGACATGCCAAAGAGGTGTTCTGGGATAAAATAAAAGTCTTGGTGGCACAGGATGTCTTTGACGCTTGGGACTTTGAGGAGATGTGATGTCCGAATCTAGAGATTCCTGTCCAAATCTCAGAGCTGCACAACAGAAATGAATCTTACCCCTCAGTGCTGCTGCAACAGGAATTGCCTTGATGATGTTCTGTGTACAAAACTGTAGTAAATGTAGCCACTGCTGCCTGAAGTCACTTGATTGTCTGTGCTTGTCTCCGTTTTATTACTGAACCCATCACAATTGCAGAGGATTACTTCTACATCTTATAATTAAACATTTGAAAGCAGGAGAGAAGTATCTAATATTTGTCTAGACAAACTGAAGATCACTAACCATCTGTTTTCTGAAGAAAGCTTTGACAAAAGAGAGGCAAAGGTATTATCCACAAAACCAAAATTACAACAACAAAATAACACCAAAGCAAAATGAGTAAACACTAAGAATCAAAATTATCTAATATGATGATACTGCTGGTAAAACTGGTTTTGGTATAACTTCTGTGATAACTTTGTTAAATGGCAGCATGGACTCCTGCACTGCCATCCCAATTAGGAGAGAATTCACCCAACGTGTTAGCTCTTTGAGTCTCGTGCACGGGAATCATTTAACCTTAATGGTAGTTTTTACTTTCAAATGTGCATTTGTGTAAATGTTGTCATTTTGTTTGGTGCAACAGTTTATTTGACACAGTCTGGAATTTTTTTCATTTGAGTGTGACAGAGCTTTCACTACTCTAGCCCTTCAGGTGAGGGTGGACTGAGCAACAGAACTGGATTTTTTTTTTTTTTTTTTCACTTTTTTTCTTCACTTTTTTCCCTCACTTTCTTTTTCTCTTGTTAGTGGGTTAAAAAACTGTGTGTTTGATAGATTTATTTAGGGCTCACACTCAAGACAAGAGCTGTGCTAGTCTTAAAGACAATGTATTTTAAATGCCATAATTTTAAGTTAGATTTTGTGCTTCCTGGTGGTAGAGATGTCAGACCATTTCTTTCAGGTTTATGGAAGCGAAATATAATATTATTGAGAACAGAAAAACTAGTGGGACTGATGAGTATTACACTGAACCAAAATGAGTTTCTGTTTGCAGATACACATTAACAAGAGCAGCTGATGCACATACAGTTCTCTCTTGGCCCTCTGGCCTTTTAGTGGCTTAGAGACTATCCATACAGTTCAAAGAGTTCAGTAATGAACTGTCTTCAAAGAAGGGAATCTTTTCCATGGGTTCCACTGCATTTATACAATAGGCTATTTTTAGATGAAGGATTTTTTTGCCCCGTTGGAGCTATAAGACATCTGTGACCTCACCTTAGATTTGAAAAATCTGCTGTGCTGGAGTAACTCCTTTAAGGCCATCGTTTCATATTTGCTTTATTGTTATTTTTCATTTAGTTGCAAATATCTGCAGATCTGTAGATAGTTGAAAACTGAAAAGGGCTCTGTATTTCTGTAGCTCACATGTGAAGTCTTGTCAGAGAATACTGTTTTCCTGCATGATTGTTGCAGATGGTTGCCTGTCCAAAGGATCATCTTAATCATCTGAATTTTTTATGTATCATTTCCTATCACTGAAGAAAGAGAAGCATTTTATTTCAAAATCTAATGAATGAGCTTAAAATACAGTGTTTACTGTACAAAACAGTGTTCAATGATAAAACGTAAAAAATTGGTATCATTTTGCACTTTCAGCCCCAGTGCAGAAATGTGAAATGCATACATATAGTCCAGTAGTACAAATTCAGAAGTCACCACTCCTTATGTTAGAATGCAAATCTTGCATCTGGAAAGACTCCACTGACATCAGTGAGATGAAGATCTGGCTTTTTTTAGATAGGCAGTGGGCAAAAGGCTATTCAAATTTTCTGAAAATTTTCCCACATTTTATTTTTAATTCAGTAGAAATAAATGCCTGGGCCGTGATGCATTCTCTTGTGGCTGAGGGGCTAACAGGGATCAAAACAGCTGGCATTATACCTCCTACACAGCCCTTAGCTATTTTAGCTGTAGTTGGGCTGGGCAGTGCTGCTCCTCCAAATGGCTTGCTCCTAACCCTCCCTGGTAACTGTTCAACATTTCTTGGTGGGTGAAGGAGGTCGTGGCAGGGCACCAGTGCAGCAAACAAGATTTGCATCACTTGTCAGCAGTGCTTCCTTTGGTTGATCTGCCACAGGATTTTTATTTGTCACCTATTATTTTAGCGTAGGATCACTGAGGAAGTGATCACATAGCAAGAGGATAGTCTGTCTTCTTTGAACAACAGGAGATTCTTTTGTATGTTTGTACATATACTTGCTGTTTTCTTATCTGCAGGTTGGGTGAGCCATCTGCTGGCATCTTTCCTCCAGTTTTGGTTGATTTTATTCCGAAAATACATTTTATTTATTTTTTGTCCCTCTCCTAGCCCTTTTGAACAGTTGCAGAGGTATTGCTGTTACTGAAAATGGGATCAGAGCAGCATGCATTTAAATGTGTGGATTTCTTGGTTCTTTTTGGCCACAGTTCACAGCCTGCTTCTACCAGCTGCTAAGTAACTTCAATCATTCTTCCTCACTCTGAAGGAGAGCTGCTCTTTTTCTATTCCAAGTGTTGTCTAAACTGATTAGTATCTGACAATGTAGGTATATCTTCTTTTTTACTATCAATATGCATGCCATGGACAGGAAAAAATCATGGAATAAATGTATGACAGAAAAAACTACCTTCATGCTGCCTGTAACAGGATTAGGCATAAAACAGGGAACAGCCTTCTGTGCATCTTCTGTAACCTCCTTTGAAACTTTTTCTGCTTGCCTGCTTAAAGATTCACGGGGCAACTGACTTGTATGCTAATGGGAAGTTAGTGAGAATTGGAATTTCTCTTTATTTGAAAATGTCACTTCAACAAGAGGAATATTTCAAGGATAAAGTTCTGGAAAAATGCTTCATGTAAACTATAACTTACTATAGTAAATTTGAGTTCCTGGTTATACTTTGATTAAAATGTTCACCTGATTTACTGCTTCTTCAAAAGGCTTTATTTCTAATACATTAATATCTTCCATTAGCTGTGAGGATCCAGCTGAAAAATTTCTCACTGCCTGGTACTGCTAACTTCAGTTAATGCTGCAGTGCGGAGGTCCAAAGGCATGTTACCATAGAGATATCCACAGTAGTTTTAAACCAACTTTAGGTTACTAAAGCTTGAGTACTAATGATTGCTGCAACCTCAGCTGCAGAATGCACACTGTCAGGCTGGATGTGCACTTCAGCAGTGACTGAACTGGCTACCCCTAACCACAGCCCAGTGATGTTCCTCTTGGAGCTTGAAGCACAGGACTGAGATCTTACAGCTCTTGCTGAGACACAGGCACTCTTGTGGCTGACCAGGTGCATAAGCACTTCAGTTGTGCTGCTGTTATAAGGGAGAAGGTGGCCCTGAACAACTAGATAAGATCTAAAAAGGCCCAGTGTCTGCCCAAATTGACTTGCAGTGATTGCTGCTCTTCCTCCTTGTTTGGTTACTGACATGTTGTTTTTAACTTTTTGTGATGATGTATTTCACATCTTGGGTAGAGGTTGCACTGTTAGATCAATATTGAGGGTGAAAAATAAAATGAGTGATTATTTACTCATCTCTCCATCAGCCATAACATCTTCTATATAGTTACAGATTTGGCTCCACTTCATGTTTAATGCTTACAGATGTGTTCAGTGAGCACGTACAGAAACGGGAGTTCATTCCCTTTTAAACAAAAAGATGTGGTGGAGCACTAAGGTGAAGAATTTAGCAATCAATCTTTAAATAATTATGGTTTCTTATTTTGTTTGCTTCTGATCCCAAATCAGTCAAAAGAAACTAAGCAAGGTGGATGAGTAGGCTGTTGCTGGTTCTGTCATTATGTTTTTTATCATGGGGAACCTAGTCAGGTGAGGCAGCACATGTATGAAATGCTTTCCTGATATTGCTGGCAGTGACAGAAGGGTGAAGTGCATGACAGGTGGGTCGTGTATGTTCTGCTGTACATACAAATTCATGAAGCCTACGGTGCTGCTTCTTGCTGTATACATTCCAGTGAGAAGTAACTATCTCAGGCAGAAACACCTGCAAGTCTACCTGTCAGGAACAACATAGACTATCATCAAAACAAGCCATCTTAAATAAGATGGGCACTCCTGCAGCTGTTTCATTTTCTCAGAAACAGTCTTTAAAGTAGTAGTAAATCATGCTTACAAATCCTTTTGAATTAGAGTGTATTTATTCTTTTTTCATAGTCACAGCCTCTTCACTGGTCTTCCAAGGACAATAGAATAATATGTGGTGGGCACCAGTGACATTACTGTGTTCATAGTACAGTCCAGTTACTTGAACCTGTATAAAGACTGCAAACCTGTGTCTAAACCTGTGTAAATTATGCACTTTTTGGTAAGTGTCACATGCAACAAAGAAAGTTCAAAGTAACTGGCATGCATGAGAGATGCAGGAATACTTTTTATTTGCTATGAAAATAGGTAAGGCTTCTTCATTTTCCTAATGTGGTAACTTGAGCAATAACTACAAAATTATTGCATTTTATTACATGCAGAAGTAGAGTAAATTCTTTTTTGATCTGGTATAGGAAAAGTTTGAAATTTCAGTGTCCCAAGCTCTGAGATGGCCCAATGCCTTTCATGCTGTGGCTTTTACCTCCCCAGAGGACACTGGCTGTAGAGACAGTTCCTGCTTCGGGGTGAGGAGTCCTGCAACATCACAGATGTTTTCTCAGTGGGACCAAGGGAGAGCAAACTCCCTTGGCTGGAAGGGTAATTTCCAACACACTGATGAAGATCCTGGTCTCCCCACAAAAAAGGAAACTGTGCTTAGACTTGCTTTTAGCTTGCCTTTATAAACTTCCAAATATATATTTCTTAGCTTACTCATGGTAAGTGTTTTGAGGCAATTATATTTTGAATGTGGTAAAAGTGACTGAATAATTTAAAAATATCTCTGCATATGTCATGATTGAAATTAAAATACAAGATTGGAGAATGACTTTTCTTTTAAATTTTATTTTTAATAGCAAAGTATATTTTGGGGGGCTGTTCTAATGAAGTGAAATATAAAAAGGGGAGTTAATACGAAAGCATTTCATTGAAACTTTTGTGGAACAAACTGTATCTGCAAATATACATGTGTCTCTGCTGGAAGCTGCAAGAGGAATTGAAACAAAGAAACTTGTATAACATGAAATAGTAAGCATAAGCCAGCACTTCAGAGTTCTACTGGGAAATTGCATTTTCTCAGCATTTTATTTGTATTCAGTACATATTTTTTAAAAATTAATGCTGCATTGGGTCAGCAGTGCATGCTTCTATAAACTCCCCACAGTTCTCATCACTTGCAAAATTACTTCTCACCTTCTTTCTCTTCTTTCTGCTGACTTTAGTGGGGGCTCTTTTCCTGAGACCTCCACTTGTCTTGTAGAGTACACAAGGCAAATCCCCATCTCAGAGCAGATCTCTCTGCATGGTGAGTACACCATGCTGGCTGTAAAATTGCCTTAAAGTCCACCAGAGCTGTTGTCTCTGACCTACTGCAGATTCATACCTGCTGCAGTGGTGTGTCAAGGCCACTTGTTTTTTAGAGTACACAAGGCAAATTCCCATTTCAGAACAGATCTCTCTGCATGGTAAGTACACCATGCTGACTGTAAAATTGCCTTTAAGGCTATCAGAGCTGTTGTCTCAGACCTACTGTGGATTCAGGGTATGTTGATTCACACCCGATTTGAAAATATTACTATATCTAACTAGAGGACTTAAAAATGTCTTTGCTTTATTTTTAATGAAAGTTTTCTGAATAATCTCTACCTGTTACATGGCGGTCTCTATGAAAAATGTAATGACTGCAAATTACAGAATGTGTCAGACTGTGCTGTGCTTCTCAGCTGTACATGAAAAAGGAGATAGTGTTCCATGGTGCACATAGCATGAGTTCCCAGCAACAGTACAAAAATAAGTAAAAAAGCATTTTTGGGAGGATTAATAGGGAAAAAATTACTCCTGTGTATTTTGGAAATGTCTAAGGCCTTCAGTAGGAAATGGATGTGGAAGGTGTCAGCCTGCTTAGGCTGGTCTGGTACAAATTATCCTGTGTTGACCATTCTCAGAGATACACTGTTAGTTTGGTGGCTTGGTATGACCCTCTGCAACTGTAAAGTCTTTGCAATCCTGATCTTCATTGAAGCCTGACTTAGCAAAATATTTAAGGGCACAAGTAGAACCATCCAGCTTGACTGGAAAAACCAGAGCACCCGTTTGACTTAACATTTTCGCAGGGTCATTGCACCCAGAAGAAGTCTAAAACAGCCTTGGGGTGGTTATGACCCGTGTCTGGCAGCAAAATTTGGAGCAGTTGGTTAGCTCCACACCGTTGAGGTCTAAAAGGGAAAAGTGGGATTTCTCCAAGAACTGCGTATGTGAAAATTCATTGTTTTGGTAATTTCATATGGATCTGGAGACTTGAAGTCTAAATTCTGTAAGGGGTAGTAATGATATATTTGCAATGCCATAACTGAAAGTGTATGTGGAGTCCTTGTGTTAGTCAGTGTGAGGATCCAGCAATGTGCATTACCACTTCATCACAAGGTTTCTACACGTGGGACTAGTGAGCATGTCAGAGTGTTCAATGTGTGCCCAGAAATGAACTTTTTATGTTCCTTGACTGTAACAATTACAGACATTTTATTACAGAGGAGGAGGCCTCCCAGCCCAATGTTTCTTATTTGCTTTTGAGAAAGCGTTTGATCTGTAACAGTAACTTACTATGTGAAGTAAGATGTAATTTCTGAACTCTCGGGTCAGAGAGTTGGCCCTTGCAATTGTCAGAATCAACCTCCAGTATCTCCTTCAGTTTTATCAAAGCCTTGAAAAAGTTTATTTCTGGTCTTCTCTGATTTACTGGTGGGAGTCCTAAGCTGTCATCTCTGCTTTTCCTGATGTGTTCAGCTAAGAAGCTTCTAACAGATAGCAAAGTAGCTCTTTTTATTGTTTGAATTTCACTTCATTTCTATGACTCGTGCAGTCAAGGTTCTCTGCTACCCTACCTATCTTGCAGTTGTTTTTCTTCCTCCAGTTTTTTTTTAATAGCTTTGCATGTGGCATTTCCACAAACCCTTTTCAGCAGTCTTGACCAAGACAAGTTTATTAAATTGCCTTTCTCTTGAAAATCACATTTATGATTTTATATGTTTTTGTATTTTAATGTATTTTATAAATATTAAATATGAGTTTATCTGCACTCATTTTAGAGTGATATGTTTTATAAACCTCATATGTTTTATAAAATTATATTGTATTGCATCTTTTGTTCAATATAACTCAGTGTTTTTGTTCTTCCATAGAACTCTGTCACAGAGTGACACAGAGTAGCACGAGTGGCCTGAATGCCCAGATTACTTTACCTACTCTATTGGCAGCTCCTTTCCCCCAGTTTATGACTATCAAATATTTCTTAACTTCTGTGAAAACTGAATGGGATCCAGTAAAAAACTTACAGAAGTTACTGTTTCCTGTCTTATGACATGCACTTGTAGTAAGTACAATATTAATATATTATATATACAACATATTTCCCTGTAGAGTGCCTCCAAAGACAGCTGTAAAATAAAGAGATACATGAGAGAGATCTCTAACAGAAAACTCAGCAATAGATTTTTCTGTTGTAATCTCATGGACTGTAGTGTAGCAGTGTGAATAATTTCTGCATAAGCAGCTGTTCATTGGAGTTGTACATGACGCAGGATCTAATCCACTGAAGTGAAGACATCATGTCTTATAAAATCTGTGTTGGTGAAAATGTTTGTCTGTGAATTGAAACTAAAATACTTTATGGCTTTCAAAGACTGGATTTCTTAATAAGGGTGGTTGGAAAGTGTCAAGCTTTTAACATCCATGTGATCTTTTGGAGAGGAGATTAATACTCTTCCACAGTTCATGGTATGTATACGGTTCCTTTTGCTTAATAAGGGCTTAATTCAGTGAAGTCCTGAACATTTGGGCTATGCTGCCTTTAATTGCACAAGAAGCCCTTTTTACCTCCAGAAATCTTGCTCATAAAATAGAATTAAAAATGGCTGAGCTGAATTCAGCTTCTGCAATGCAAGATGCATTGAAACTAGGCAATTGCTTCCCCTCTTTGGGGAGAGAAAGTTTGGCAGTTAACATTGCACACAGCAGGCAGAACTTACACTTCTAATTCTTAAGGGTGGAAGTTCATGCTGTACATGTTCAGAAGCCATGGGAGAAAATTGATTACCAAGACATTTGCAAGAGGGTTGTGCTTCACTGTGTGTGCAGAGTATAACAGTGCAAATTTTTTATCTTCTCAGTAATGTGTTGGTAGTAAGTTGCAGAATTACATCCTCATGATGGACAATCTTAGTCTTGTCTTGGTGGACAAAAATGACTATATTGTGTTCAAAGAGATGTCAGTACCTAAAAACTGGAGTAGCAGTAAGAGGTCTCTGTAGAACATTTGCATGAGAGTCTTGTAAAGCTGGGTATGAACTGTGGCACTTAATTTAATGGTGCTTCTCCTTGGTTAGACTGGAACAAAATGTCCAAAGAAAGACATTTTCCAGAAAGCTTTTAATTTCACACAAACATACTGTGTAAATAGTGATGAGCAACACCAAAATTATTATTGCTTATTGTGTAAGTAATAATTTGCGCTGGTTCAGCAGACCAGGTGAAAGTCTGTTGTATGCCTCTTTCTGTGCTTTTGCAGAACTTATTTGGATTTTAACTGTATGCAAAAGTTAAATCCTAAAATCAGATGCTGATCGTACCTGCCTTTATATGAACAGAATAATGGCAGTCAAATTTTCATGACTGCATTCAAGTTTTGTAAGACTGGGAAACTAAGTTTCATCAGAGTACTTCTTGCTTCGGCGAGGTATGAATTCTTCAGGTACATCTAACACTTGCTTCTCTGTTCCTCTGAGTCAGAGCTTCCCCTTTCTCTACCACTTCATGTATGTCACTTATACCTACCTTATATAAATACTCCTTCAACTCTTCCTTACTCTTCATCTCCGTTTGGGTAGGGTTTATAGGATCAGCCAGCCCAAATGCCCTATTATAGAAGTGAGAGCTCATCTTTGTCTCTGAGAATTGTAAAATAAGTGAGACAACTTTTGTAAACATTTTAGTCTTGAACGACAAAACACAGAGGGTGGAAATGCTGGGTTTGGGTGATGTTTATGTGGCTTATTTTGATGACTCACAAGTGGGCAAGGTGCTGTGCATATCACAGAGTGTGATATCCAGATATCAGTCTTAGAGTATTTGAGACATGACTGCTGCTGTCTGGATTAGCTGCAGTGGCTTTGTCAAAGCTAAAATAGAAGCTTGAACTGAATTAAGTGTGATCATGAATTATTCAGTCAGCATGAGAGCCTTGGAGCTGTTTATTTTGATGAGAATTTGGCTTTGATTTTTGTTGTCTGCACAATTTTTAGTGTGAGACATGGCACAGACTTTCATGTTGATAATTTGTAGTTACACAATAACAGACAGTACTAAGCTGGAGGCTTTGTTACAGGAGACAGCATCACTCCTGATACTTGAGATGGTAGGGTCTGCTCTGGGAAGAATGCTATTTGTTGGTTTCTAACTAAAGGATCAATGGCAAAATAGTTAATTTTGACATGTATTTGAATGCTATTTTTGGATTTTAAAGTCAATGTTGAACTGTAATGGAAAGTGTCCATAGGTGTCTGTTACCCTATAAACTTGGGAAGATTTAGTTTTTGTATTATTGGTGTTAGTACTGTGAATTTGCAGTTTGGAGTGTTGCTGGGTTTTGTATTTTTGTGGAGGTTTGGGGATTTTTTCAATAGAGTTCCTAGGCATAATTCTAAGACATATCTTGTGGATGCTAAAATTTTAATCAAAAACCAAACTATTGTTTTCAGCTGCCTGCTCCCAAATTCAACAGTCAAGACAGAAGTGCTGCAAAACAAATGCTGTCTGACAGTGTGAAGGAGCAGGGAGGAGAGAACATAATGTTTTCAAAGGACATATGTATGTCCTTTATGTACAATGCCCTGTTCTTTACTGGAGTTTATTTTGGTATTTCTGTAAAATGTAGATCAAAGTTCAATGCTGAGGTTTTGTTCTAACTGCAAGACAATTCAGAAAACTTCAATAAGTGACTCACTCATCAGAACATGCTTGTTCTGGGCTTTATTGGGCTGGGTTGTTGGGGTTTTTTTGCTTTTTTTCTTCTTTGTTCCAGCAAGAGGAATACAATGTTTTACAGAGGTTTTAGGCTGAGATAGTATGTAGGTGGCTTTTAGGAGCTGGCAAAAGAAGATAGGAACAGACGTCTTTGAGCAAGGAAAAAATTCCTTCCAGCAATGCCCATTCAAGAGAAGAAGTAAGGGGAGGTAATACAAAGCCAACACTCTAGTGGTGATACCCATCATGCCCCTCTGAAGAAGCAGCCTGGTAACTACTGCAGCCTACTCCTGAAAACTAGCAATATCTACAGTGAATGGTGTTGGAGAAATGGTAGAACAAAAACCACAGCCTGGTTTTTGGAACCGAGGGCCACAGGCTTGCTTCTGTGAGAAGCTGCCAGAAGTTTCCAGTCTGGCAGAACCAATCCCTGATGGCTCTGAGGATGGACACACTGCTGGCCAAGCCTGGGCCAGTCAGAGATGGTGATAATGCCTCTGTGATAACAGATTTAAGAAGAAAATCAAAACAAAAGCGTTGACACAGTTTTAATTCCAGCCAGAGAGGAGGAGGTGAGAAGCTGTGAGGGAAACAACATGGAGACACCAAGGTCAGTGGAGAAGGAGGGCAGGAGCTGCTCCAGGCCCTGGAGCCAAGATTCCTCTGCAGGCCATGGTGAGACCATGGAGAAGGAGCTGTGCCCGCTCAGGCGCTGGGGATCCACGGGGGATGCAGAGATCCACCCACAGCCCCTGGGGATCCACGGGGGATGCAGAGATCCACCCACAGCCCCTGGGGATCCA
>VZUI01019407.1:0-19959 GCA_013401135.1 Cettia cetti | reverse complement strand
TAATAATAATAATAATAATAATAATAATAATAATAATAATAATAATAATAATAATAATAATAATAATAATAATAAATAAAAATGAAAATGAAAATGAAAAGAAAGAAACACACACACACACACAAAAAAAAAAAAAGGCAAACAACAACAAAAAAAACCACCCACCGCGCTCGTTCCCCACAGAAGCCGCGAAGGCGGGCTGACAGGGTACGCCAAACCGTGACTGCGCCCGGAGTCTCGCCCGCTCTGTCTCCAGGAGGAGGCGGCCGCCCATGCCGGAGCAGGACTCTCCCCCGGCTGCGGGCGCTGGGGAACTCCTGGAAATGTCGCTCCCCGCGGGTGCCGCGGGCCGGCGGGCGCGGGGCTGGCGGCGGCCGCACAGGGCGCCCTCACCGCCGCCTGCAGCCTCACCCGGGCGAGCCAGCGCCCAGCGCCTGACGAACCCCTCACTCCTCGCCTCAGGAATCTCTTGCCTCAGGAACCCCTCATCGCTCTCGTCAGGAACCCCTCACCTCAAAACAGCCCATCCCTCGCCTCAGGAGCCCCTCGCCTCGGTTTCCCCTCAGAAAGGCTCGCTTGGTGCCAGGGGAACGGGGAGGAGATGGGAAGGAGTCGCTGTCCCCTCACCTTCGTGCAGGTCCGTGACCTCCCAGCCGCAGCAGTGCCATGTCAGCCCAGAAGGAGGGAAAGGTGAGTGTGGTGGGTGCTAATGCAGTTGCACGGCCATTCCCTCTTCCCAGGCCTTCACACTTGCTGGCCATCACTTTCTAGCAGGTTTGGCTTCTCCATTAACTTCCCACATATGTCCGTGAATGCAGTGTAATGAGCCCTGGTGATAAAATCTAGGCCTCCTTACTCCAGGAACATCAGCCCATCCTGCTTGAAATGAAAGGGAAGCACTTAATGTTTATTCATTGATTCTGGTGGAACTATGTGCTTTTCAAGCAGAAAATATGAGATACTCCCAATCAACTGAATCATCAATCCATGGGCAAATAGCTGAGGAAATAAAAAATGCTCATCCATCATAGCTGGGAGTAGCATGTTAATGGAGATGGAATTTATTTTCTCCCATAAAGCATTCCTGGTTAACCCCAACTTGCTATCTCTTTAGCAATTAGTGTTGTTATGCTTGTGAAGCACAGATAAGGGGTTCAGTTTGGTGCAATACACCATTACTGTCCTCAGAATGGTTCTCATGAAACATTTCAGACTGATAAGCACTCAATATGCCTGACCAAAAAAAAAAAAAAAAAGAAGAGAAATTAATTAAAGAGTGAGCAGTGTAACACTCCATAACCTCTAGCCAAATGCATACAAGTGCATAACTTTGCCATCTATGAATGTCGTATCACTAAGAATTTTGTTCTACTTTTATTCCTCTGGATACAGCCATTCATTGGGATGTTTTCTCACCAAACATGGAGAGGTTTTTCCTGAAGGGTATAATAACTGTCTGTTTTGCAAGAAGGCTGTCACATGAAAGCATGCAAAACAGGAGTTAGGGGCAATGGGAATCATCTCTGTGAGTTAAGGTGATGGGACATGGTCTCATTCCCTATCCCTCCTGGGTGTTTTGGATGCCACATGACTTGTTCCTAATGAAGACATATCTAAAGGAGCAGCAAACTCCACGAACTCCAAGGTGCTGCTCCAGGCAGTTGTGGTGCCAGACACCTGAGCTGAGAGCAGGGAGATTGCCCATCCTGTGTTCTCAATGTGCTCCCTCTGCTAGAAGAGGAAACATTTCAATATTGATCATGAGAAACACTGTGAACAAACCAAACCAATAATTTTGATCCCAAGCCACAGCAAGGCTGTAAGACATGGATAATGACCTTTCACTTGGCACAAGAGTCCAAGCTACAAACACTCCAAAACGTATCTGCAGCTCTTCCATGTCCATGAGCTTCCACAGCATTGTCATAAGAAATGGTGCCTGATGCTATCCCACGTGCCAGCTTGCTATTGAGCTTGCCACCTCTTTTCCCAAGTATTTTGCCACTTTTCCCCAGCTCTTTATGAGAAGCTACCAAGGAAAAGGCATAAAGGAGAGCAGAGAGGAGAGGGTACTCCAATTTGCAAAAGGCAGGGGACAGGAAAGGGGGTGAGAGGACCACAGCTAGAAAGGTGAGGGGAACCTCTGAGGTGCCCTGGTTGCAGGGAGCATCACAGAGTTACAGGATCAATAAAAAGATGTGTGTAACAGCATGTGTACTCTGGGACCTAGGAGTTCCAGGGAATTCTAGGGATTCAAAATGATGCCAGAGTAATCTTTGAAGCACAGAGTTAAGGACAAATAAAAGGATTTTTTAACTACGTAGTGAAACTTGCAGAAACCTGGAAAAAATGAAGTTTCATAATGGCCTCACTCTGTTTCTAGGTAGAAATAGTGGAATGGTTAACAACAGTGTAGGAAAGGTAGAAGAACTGAATAACTATTCCTGGTCTGTTTTGGGGGAAGAGCCATATAATACACAAGTAGATGATGATGATGATGATGATGATGATGATGATGATGATGATGATGATGATGATGATGATGATGATGAAGCACATTCTATTACAAAAAGCACTGAGGAGATTGTTAAGCAGAAGCTAATGAAGTTGGCTATCAGCAGGTCCAGGTAACTTGCATCCAAAAGTTTTAAAAGCACTGGCACAGAATATCTTTAGACCATTAGTGTTGATTTTCAATAAATCTTGGAACACTGTTAAAGTTCCAGAGGACTGGATGAAATATTGTCCAATATTTTAAAAGGGTAAACAAGGTGACCAAGGTAATTACAACCTGCCAGACTGACAAGAATTCTGGGTAATAAAATGGGACATTATCTACATTACTTGATTTAAAAAGAATTAAAGGGTGGAAACACAATAAATGCAAACTAATGTGGGACATAAATCTTGTGAAAATAATTTGATTTTTTAAAATGGCATTACAAGTTTGGTTGATGAAGGTAAGTAGGTCTGCAGAATATTTGTTCTGGTAACTTGTAGCATTTTAATTAAGAAGCCAAAACGATACCGACTCATCACAGCACTTATTAAACTGTTGAGACTCTCACTAACTGACAGTAACAAAGTGGGAAAATAAAAAGTCATCATCAAAGAATGTTTTTCTGCATCCTATGGCAATCAGTTCTACACTGCACTGTATTGATATTAATGGTTTTAAGAAAAACATAAAATCATCACTTAAAGAGTTTGCAAGTGATGTAAGCATTAGGGATTCATAAATAACAACTCATGCTGCAAAGTAGCTGAGACAGCTTGCTAACAAGTAATGTGCATTTCTGTACAGCCAAATGCAAAAACATGCACCAAGGAATAGAGAGAGTGATTATAGGATGAGAGAATTTGTGCTTTTACAAGTTAATGCTCAGAAATCTCAAGAATCATCACATATAATCAGAAGAAAATAAGCAGGTGCTGTGGTGTGCTGCTGTAGCCACGAGGATAATGCAATCCTTGGGTTTATAAACAGGAAACTATAGAAAGATGTCTGTATTTATTTTCTGGTACCAGTCCCACTGCTCCTGAAGTCTGACACCCAAATTCCTTAATTCCTTAATGGAAGCTGAAAAAGAGGTGGTTCAGGGAAGATCAATAAGAATGATTTAGACTGAAAGTGAAAAGGTTCAGCCTGTTTCAGTGTCAAAAAAGAAAGCGAAGGGGTGACTCAATCAAAGGTTTAAGGACCTCCAGGATTCAGTGTGTATGCAGATATCGTCATCTTCCTGTGAGGTCTTCTACCAGGGGAGGTAATTAATCACCAAGACAGTTTAGGACGGGACAAGCTGGATTTCCCAGCACTGGGAATGTCAAAATCAGGAGGTCGTAAAAACTTAATTTTAACAGAAGCAGGAGCTCAGTCCTGTAAGTCTGCTCCCCAGGAGGTAGAACTCTGTGTCTGTAGCTGTGGGTTCTGGCTGCTTGTCTATGCAGAAGTTGATTTCCTTGGGCACTAAGAAGTAACAGCCTGTCATCCCTTTCAGCATCATCTGACACAGCTCATGTGCTGTTCAGCACATGATGGGAGCAGCCGTGGGGATGGCAATGTTTACAATGGTTGAAGGGATGGGTGGACACAGAAGGCAAAGCCTTTGAAGCATATTGCATGCCAAGAGAACTCTTCTCACTCAGGAAGCCTGAGACATACATTGCTGGAAGCTGGGAGGTTACTCCTGACAAGTGTGACTCTATGATTATCCTGCTACTAAACTTTCCCTCTGGCATCTGCTTCTGGCCACTGTCACAGACAGCACAGGGATCTTGTGCCAAGCAGTCTCTCTTTGGAGCTCCACACCAAAGCTGATCCACGCCTGATCTCTGAAAGGTGCAGTGGGAAATTTAGTGTGAGCAGAGAGTAGATGCTTGATAAAATGCATTGCACAGGAGGGGGCAAGAACCAGTGGAGAGAATGAGAATTCTTAATATTAGCAGGTGAAAGGGTGAGTTGGGTAGGAGATTGCACAGATGCCTCCAAAATCTGTCATTGAAACATTTAGGAGTCTCTTGGTCTGACCTGCTGGTACCATCAAAATACTAGGAAACCTTGCAGCAAAATGTTCATTACTGTCCCACCATAGTTCCTGATACAAGTGCTCAGTGATATGCAAGATCTCCAGGAGGAAAGGCCTGTGCTGTGAGCCTAAGAGTTCAAACCTCTTCAATCACAAGCTTTTATTCACAGTTCTATGGAAGAAAATGTTGGCTTTTTTTCTGCACAGTTGCTAATAACTGCCTGCTTGTCACACTCTGACAGAAACAATACTCTAAGTATTCATTACTAACGCCGTTCCTAGTGAAGGGCTAAGTGATCATTTAACCAGTTTTTGCTGTAAAATAAACGCCGTCGCTGAAAACACCCTTGGAAAGAGGCGAGCAGACGGCGCTGCCGACTGCAGTGCTGTGGCTTTGCCCTCTAGTGGCTGAGGGGCTGGCCCAGCTCCGGTGGTGTCTGTTAATACGTTTTGATTACCTCATCAGCCTTGAATCTTTGATTTTTCTAAATTCTGTGCAGTCTTCATCCATTAAACTCAAGTACTACCTGCACCAGAACAATGTGAATCAATAAAATCCTTGGCTTAAGATTCTCAGAATCCTATATTAAGGTTAACTCAGTATTAGTGAGTCATACGATAAAGCCACTAATACATGGGCACTTAATTAATCTATGATGCATTTTCCACCAGATAGAACTTAATCTCTTGGAAGGAAAAAGGCCTTCTAGGTCACCATCTCATTGTGTGAATCAGTTTAGAGTCATTCCATGCTGAATACCTATTCTTATTTTATCCAGTTTAAATTTTAAATGTACCATGTAGCCTTAGGAGTTTAAAATAAAACAAAACCAAAAAACCCAAACAGATTGCATGGTAATCCTTTTCAACAGTAAACTAATAGATTATGCATTTGAAAAGGGTATAACTTCTTTACTGTCTATGCTGGCTAAATCTTGAAACACTCATCGCTTTTCTGTCCATGCTCCAGACACTGGCTGAGAGGCTCTAAGAGATCAGTGTCTGTATCTGTTTTAAACCTCTATGGAAGCTTGAGCAAGAGCTTTGGACTTCAAGTACATCTCAATCTTTTCCCTTTCTCTCCCTCTGGCACCCATTTTAGATTATTACACCAAATTTCATAAGGAAATAGCACTTATGCAATTAAATTGTTTGTCTTTCTCTCCCCCTCCCTCTTTCCTGTATCTTTAGGATCTCTTGGCCAATTTCTGCCACAGCTGAAAAAGGGGTAAGTGTCCAAGGAAATTTAGTTCTTACAGTTTTTGTGTCAATCAATGGCCAGACACAGAGGGATTGATCCAAAGCAAGTCTAGCTCTGCTGGCCCATACTCAATATGACAGCAGCCAGTTTGTCAGTCAGTGCCCTGGCCTTGCAGAGAATGTGGAGAGAGCTGAGGTCGTTGTGGTAGCAGGGTCCTCCTGGTCATGGCAGGGCTGAGGTTAGTGCAAGGAAGAGATGAGAGGGTGAAGACACAAATCCGTGTGCAAACTCACTCATACTCACAGGACAACTTTTCAAGGGTTGTTATTTGGGCTCAGTATTTGAGTGTGAGATGTGATACTTAGGTAATTTGAAAGCCTCTGCTAAGCAAGAAGGCAAATTACAGGATTTAGTAGCTCCAATAAACAACTGGATCATTTAATTCTTATTGTTTATTTTGTTATTCATCCTTATTTAGAAGCCCTGGAAATGCTTAAGTACCTTTTTGATTACATTCCTGTTCTGGCCAGAATCTGGAAGTGACTTTAGTGAATACTCATGGGGTTCATGTATTTATGAGTCTGTTCCAGATGAACATGTCTGTGCTCAGTAACAAAAAACCTGCCAGGATCTGGAATTGAGAGAAACAGGTTCTTGTTCAACTCTTTGCTGCCTTAGTGAGTGACATTTAACCCCCCTGATCCCTTCTCCCCATGTGCAGTAAAAGTAGTTATATCTACAGCATGAGTAAGTTTTCCTTGAGTCCTTAGGAAGGTCTGTGAAACCACTCTGAGAGTCTCTGATGGGAAAGGTTGTTAAGATGATTACATGAAAAGCCATCATTTGGAAGATATGAAAACACCACCTAAATATGTGCTTTCTGGTCCACTGAGACAAAAGAACTTTGAGATTCAAAAATTAATAGGAGTTTGAAACATTAACTCCATCTACAGAACTTCATCTTCCTAAAATGCTGACAGATACATATTTCCCATTTGAAGATCTGAAAGTAATTTACAAATGATTGAAATCTGCTAGTTGCCCTGTGAGGATTAAACAACCTGCTCATTATCACTCAAAAAATGCATTTAAGAGTTTGCCTTGGAATTGTAGAACTCCTGATTTTACAACTTATCCCTTGTACATTGGGGTATCCCTGGTGCTATTATTTCATTTCCTCTGTCATATAAAACTCTTTTAAGGCTGATAGTACTCCAGGAATAATGTTGGAGCTGTGCCAGAGGACAGAGGAAGGTAGGAGAATTGAGATTCTCATTGTTTGGATAAAAGTCATAATTCATGCCAGTTTGCTCTAAAAAACCTGCCTTAAGTGTGATATATTGGTGAGGAGGGAAGGCTCAGCACAGCTCTATAAAGAAGTATCTCACAACTTTTCTAAGGAAGTCTCTGAGTTGTTGACAGCCCAACACACTTTTCCATATGAACCACCAAAATTTCAACACTTCACGGCCAATAGGAAGCACAATGGTGAAGAACAGGTGATTTTTAAACTGAGAGTCTCCAGCCTAGACAAGAAATGGCCTTCCAAAGGAGCTTAGAAGCTGCCAAATAACATCTCAGGCATTTGTGTGGGCTTCAGTGAACATGCTTGGGACACTGACTCCTAGAAGCAAGGCTTATGCAATGTGTTGGCTGGGAGCAAACCCCACCAGACACTGGCAGAGTGGAATTCCACCAGCCAACACTAGCACAGAGGATGTTTTGTGGAGGATTTTTGAATGACTGTTTTTGTGAGCAGAAACCCACTCCCTTGAATGTCGGCGCTTCACATGCAAGGAAAATTCTAAGGACAAAATAATTTTAGAGAAATCAAAATGCGACAATTCAAACTTGACTTGAGTTTAATTACATACAGTGCAAAATAAAACTGTTGCAAATTGAAAAATCACACCAACATCGGTATTATTAAATAACTCATTATTATGACTGTTCTTTTGATATATCTTTTGATGTGTCTTTTCTTTCATTTCTTCCAGCATAGCTATATTCTATGACCAAAAAAGCTGTCAGAATTTTTACAGATTCAGTACACAAATTAAATAAATCTGCTCATCATTGTACTTAAATAAATGGAGACACATTTTACACGGAAAAATATCTAATCATTTTAAATCCTGCTTTAGTCTGTGATGTCTTGTAACAGTGAGTTCCATGCGCTAATTGTGGCACTTTTAAAGTATTTTCTTCCAGCAGATGTAAATGTTCTACTGCACAATTTAACCCAATACCTTTTTTTTCTCATATAGGAAAAATTGTTCTCTGTATAACCCTCAATTCTATTTATTTCTGCTATATACCTCCGTATCCTCCTGTAAAGATAATGATGTTTTCAATTTATCTTTAAATCACAAGTTTCTCTGCGTCTTTATATGGTGTCATTTTCAGCTTTTAATATCCCTACTGACAGGGGGAGGGTTATGGGCAGAGCTGAGGGGGCTGTGTCACCAAGTTAGAGAAGCTCTGCTGCTCTGTGGTTGTGTGGAAGGCACCTAAATAGAAATCGAAGTCCAAGGTGGGAACACAGACAAAACAAACAGATGAAGGTCAGAAACTGCTACATCTGACTTCTTGTGTAGCCTGTGCTGCCAGAGCACAGCAAACAGGGACACATCCCATCTCTGTGCCTCACCCACACTGGTGTGCAGCACTGGGGCCCTGAGGGGGAATGCTATAATACCATTGTTTATCATTATTTTCTTTCACCAAATCTTCCAGATCCGCAGGTCTGTGAACCTGAGGGAGGAGAGGGAAAGCTGTTGGTCTCAGTAGGAGGGAGGATGCAAAGAGGAGGAGCCCGGTGACTGCTGGGGCAGAGGAAGGGAGAGATGAGGGACAGCAAGAGCAGTGAGGGCACACATCTTCCAAGTAGCTCATAGTTTCTGTTTGAGGTAGGAAATATGTTTCAGACAAAGTTTTCAGTCCACGTGTAGCACTGCCAACTTGTCTATGACCATGCAGCTACATATTTCCAGTCTGGTTGGTTTTGTTGTTTGAGGGGCCTTTTTTTTTGACGATGTAAGTAAAAAAACATAAACCTTCATCTACAGTACCTTTTTTCTTTCTTTCAATGCTTGTGTAAAGGGTTTGATCTAATATGTATATATGAGTTTATTCTTTAGGTCTTTCTAGATTCAAAGGAAGAGCTGAGTTTTCTTTAGGGAGGAACTGAAACTTACTTGAAAGGAAGCGATAGATGTAGTTGGCTCATTGTTATCTGAAGCATTTCCCTTCTTTGTTGCACTGGAGATAGATGAATAGCTGCTATGCATGACTCTCAAGCTCTGGTTAATGATTTTTGATATTAAGTCATTCAAGGTGTGATTGAGTCAAACCCAGCAAAAGGGATTTTATTCTTGAAAGAATTTGGCAGGCATCACTTTTGCAACACTTTCTTGGTTTATCTGCTGTTGGCATCTTGGTCTTTTCCTCTCTACTGCTCCTTAATACAGTGGGTGCAGTGGGCATCAAAACCAGCATCCTTCATGCACAGAATATTTGAAGTTGTCTTTCAAAGAAGAAAGGCTCACACACCTGTGCTGCAGATTGCAGGCACATCTTTGTTTCTTAAATAACTCAGGAATATGTTGCTTGAATTTAACCACACTTGACTAAGGCAACTGGTGACTGCTGTAGGGGAGGGTCAAAAATAGCTGCCACTGCTGAGGGCACGGAGAGGGAAGGCAGCCACTGCAGTAGCTTTCAGCAGTAGGTGGCTGTCAGTCAGCCACACACAGGCCTAAAGTTCTTCATAGGGTTATTTTCCCTCTATCAGAACTGCCACAGGGAATACAGTGCTCATACCTCAGGGAAAAGGTGTGATGGGGGCAGGAAAAGAATGGTTATAAACATGGGCTCCTGCTTTAGATGGGCTCCTGCTTTCATCAGTTCTTCCAGCAGTGAAACGGTTCACACACACGCACACAAAGCTTTAAGTACACCCTGAAGTATTCAAGGCATTAACGAAAATCCAAAGCATCTTGTTCATTTCAATTACTTCTCCACCCACATTCTTCATTGAATTAAAGGATATCCTACACACTCTTTTGTTTCACTTATTCCCCCAAGATTGTTTCATCGTACACCAAGCAAGGCTCTTCAGCATATTCATAGTAACGTCTCAGTCACGGCATTCAGCATTATGATGTTCCTGGCACAAGGGACGTTATTAAAGGATTGAAGAGATGAATAGATGGCAGATTTCCCCAGGGCAGCACATCAGAAAATGGACATCAAAAGAACCTGGCTCAAAATGCAGTGGATATTACTGGCTCCTGACAAATCCCACTCATTTCTGAATAGTAACACTGTCAGGCTGTGTTAGGGACATGTCCATCCTGGAATACCTCCATAAAACTGTTTGCTTATCCAGTAAAAGCACTCCCATTTCAACACCCACCCCTCTAGTCAAAGACAGCATAATCTTCTTTAGTCAAAAGTACTTTGGGCCCAAATCCAAATACAGTCTTACTCAAATAATTACCAGCATCCCAAGGCTCAGGCTCTGTAGCCATCAAAATTACCTTTTTCTCCCACCATTTTTCGTGATCCCATGTGGATTGCCCTAGAAACCCTGAACGTGTGAGTTTCTTTTACAGGACATGTAGGTTGTCACATATTACAAGTCATCTTCACAGACCCCAACAGGATAACAGGCCTCAGTCTGTGACAGGAAATTTTAAATATTTCTATTTCCTTTTTCACCAAGAACTGGTGGGAATTTATTTTCTTAAAGCTATTTCAAACCATGAGTAACAATTCCTGAGCAGGCATTGAGGAAGGAGAAGCACATATACTGACATGATGTCACCACATGAATTATTCTGCTAAGATATAAAAATAGTTTGGAAGGCAGCACGGCCAAAATTACTATATCATTTAATTACAACCTACTTTCATGACAGGCCATCAGTTAATTAAGAGTGTCAAAATGCTGAATTGCCTCCAGCTTCTGCATGCTTTGCAAATGACATGGAAGTCATCTTTTTAAATAGCAACAGCTTAACTGAAAATGTAGAACCCATAGTGAAATGCTTTGAAAAATGAGGCAGTCAACTGAGCTGACCTGAAATTCCCCACTCCATAAATTCACTAGGGAAGACAGTTATAACCCATTTAATTTACTCTCTGAAGATCACATTCACATGACATCAAAACTATTTTTCTGAAATTGATGTAATTTTGAAGTGTTACAAAAACAGGAGCCTGGAGTGACTGTGCTCTGTGCAGGACACACAGGACCTGGCTCCAGCACTAGCACCTTCCCTCCAGGCTGCAACAGTACAGGCAACTGTAAAGCAGGAAAAGGCTTAGAAAAAAGGATTTTTTCCTTAGAAATAAGTCACCTTCACTGATTCTCAAGTACAACATATGACATGAGAGAAAATTCTCTGTAAAGGGAATAATATTGCTATAAACTTAGAAAATTAAGGAATTGGTTTACCCATTAGTTATATCTGATACTAAATCCCTTCTTCTCTTTATGGAGCGATATAATTTTTTATTAAACAAATGATTTTGTATTAACTATATAAAAGCTTTATATAAATTGTAGCAAAACTAAAAAAGAATAAAGTGAAAAAGCAGACTGGATAGAAAGGTCATGTTTCCAAGTGTCAAAGGATAAGAGTAGTACCCATCTGCAGAAAGAAGAAGCCAAATATCTTGAAACAAAACCAGAGCAGACCATCACCCTCATTCTCCCTTTGGCAACGAGGGGGTTCTTTTATTGGGCAGACAGAAAAATATTGTTTGTTGGCTGGATTTTTCTTTTCTTCCAATGAAAATGAGTGCTTCACACTAGCAAACATCTCCCCCTATAGTTTGCAAGAAGCTGAGCATTTTAAAAATAATAATTAAAATCCCATCTCTTGGCTGAATAAGGGAGCCAAGCCAAAACTGAGCCAGGACTTTATATAGTATGGCAACATGGAAGTGGATGCTATAAGAGAGTGCTTGAATAAAAAGTATGAGGCTACAAGAAAGAAATCTGATTGTTCAGAAGAATTGTGGCAGGCCCATGCCTTCATGACTGTGGCAGTGTCCAAGTGATTAATAAATTCAGGCTTGGGGAAGACAGACTGAATTCCAATATAATTTACATGTGGCAGCAAGGGGAGTGCATTAGGCCTGTAATTTATGCAATGGGCAAAGAACTTCAAATAGTAGAAAGAACTGAATGTGCTTTCTAAGTTGATTTCAAAGTGCTCTCTAATACTAAAGACTTTGATTGAGAAAAGATGTGAGCTTGGTAAAAATGCCATTTAATCTAACAGGCCATAAAAATGAAACCTGGCTAGTAAACAAGAGTGCTTTGCCAGATGACAAACACCTCAATGCAACTTCCACAAAATTGTGATTATTCAACAATTTTATGTCTGTTTCAAAGGGAATATGTGTGGGATGGATCCTGTAATCCATGTCCTCATACTGGGACAGTGTTGCTGTTTCTGTAAGGCAGAAGCTCTGAGCCCTGTAACAGGACTTCACTGCCATTCACAACTACTGAAAACCACCTGTCAATAACTTTTACAATCCCCATGGAGGTTTAAGGTGAAGGGATATCTTTTATTCAGTGTTTTTACAGAGAAGAGTCTAACAAAGGAGTTAGTATCCAGCAAGGCCCATTACACAATACAATGATGCAACATTAATGGAACATTGTGTTCTCCCCTGAGCACTTACCTTCTGTGTTTGACAGAGAATCCTTGGGCTGCAAGCATTAGCCCAGCAGTGGCTGGGATGGCATTGGCTCCAGCCCTTTCCCCTAATGGTGGAAAATATCCCATTGGTTGCAGTTGCACGAGCTTAGCAAATGTTTCACATACCAGCCTGTGCTGGCCTCCTTATTCATGGAAATATACTTAAAATTCCCACTTGCCAAGGGTGGTGTTAGACATGCACTGGCCAAGTCTAGAATCCTGCAGACACTGCAATGTGGCAAGGGAAACTCATGATGATCTTTAATGTCCCATCAAAACCTTCATGATTTCTTATAGATATTAAGTCACAAAAATTGAGTGAAAGGAACAGTAGTGTCACTGGTTTTATGTAAAGATCTCCCGTCTAAATACAACCACTAATGATTCTAGGCAGGCATGCCCACTTCCCACTGGAGCATTTTGCTTTCACTAGTCCATATGAGGGAGAAAAAGGACCAAACAACAACAACAAAAAGATCTGAGACACACATGCTCCTCTTGATCATGCCATTTATTGGGTCAGCAGTGATGGCAAACGGGGAATCAATCGTTCTTACCGTCACAGCAAACCCCACCACCAAATCCCATGGAAGTGCACACACACTGCTCCTGCTTGTCCCATCAACTCCATGGCTCTGCTGGAACCTTCCTGTTCTCCTGGCAATGCTTTGCCTTTGCAGCAGTGTGGCAACTCCCTGCTCAAGCAAAAGGACATTGCTTTACTGGGTGTAATTAAGCTTATAAAAAAACCACCTCAGGCTTATTTATGTGGAGAGCTGTGAGTCAGATACTTGGGAAGGCCTGAGCAGCTGTTTCCTCAACATCTCAGTGAGAGATGTCTGTGTGTTGTTCGTGTTTGTTCCTCAGCAGTCAGTCAGACAAATGCTTTGAGTTGGCTAAAAAAGCCTGGTGCCCCATTTCAAAGTGCCAGAACCCTTGCAAACAATTTTCACTATGATACAGAATTAAATAGAACAGTAAATAACAGCACAAACATCAAGAGGCTGCACTCTTGGGGGAGAGAGTGGGGGGCAAGAAAGAAAAATGCACTTTGGCACCTTTGACATCTTTTATTTTGCTTTCATTAAACTAGAGAGACATTCAGAGTATAAAACTTGCAAATGTTTCTGCTTTAACAGGATTACTTAAATATGGTAGGAACAACTGTTAAAGCTTGTTTTTATTGTGCAAGTAGACCAGTGCATGTAATTCCTCCTGCAGCAATTTTTCATGTGGCTGCTTATGAGGGCAGGAGTAATTGAGGACAAGTATTTAATCTTATCTTGGCTTATCTAAGTGTTAAGATAAAAGGGCAAAAATTGAACCAAGGCATATCTCATACAAATTTTAACACAGATCAATGTCTCAGCAGAGAAACTAATAAAAAGAATTGCTCACCATTTTTATTCAATGCAAGTGAATTCTTGTTCTGAATAGTTACTACTTTCCTTTTCTCTTTTCCAAAAAATACTGGCCATCCTGAACCATAATGAACGTGAGGACCTGAGCAGTTTGAAAGTATCAGCACACTGTGATGGCAGTCAAATTCAGTACTCCTGTTTCTCAGGCAATACCACAACAGCTACAGAGAAAGGAAGATGACAGAATTGCAGTCACAAAGGCAAACACAATGGGTGCACATTCCTGATGCTGCTGCTGTGAGCCATTGAGGAAATGCAGGCATAAGACACCTAAACCTTTTATTATAGTTTTCTGCAAATCCATTAAGTGCTTGTGCAGATTAAACCAGTAAGTCTGTGTTCATTTTTCATGGAAGAGTTTCCATCAGTTAAGATGCTAATGATGTTTGTCTGCTTGTAGCCAAAGAACAAGCAAGCTTGTTCAAAGAACTCAGCAGGCTCTCAGTGACCCAGACTGCACTATAAAAATCCTCTATAATTTACAAAATCATCAGGATAGAACATGTATTCCTCTAGAAACAATAGCTAGATTATCCTTTCAAATTTGACTATAGCCTTTAAAAGAAAAAAGTGTCTGGAATATTTTTATGGAAAACCTATTTCAAGGTTCTCAGGAGAACTGAGCTGGAAAAATCACCGTGTAATGGGATGAACTATTACAATTTCAGGGCTGCAAGTGGCCAACATGATTTCCCAGTGCACACTGCCAATGAAAGCAACCCTGCAACTCAAAGGGCAGGAGAAGAGTTAGAGGCAATAATATCCCTGTGTTCAAAAGTTAATAATTTACAACAACACTGACATCATGCTGCTGAAAGGTGATATAGTAAAGACTAGAAAATATCACATCCCTTGTTTTTCAGAAGACTGACATCACTTTTGTGTCAAAACAGAAGGAAGTCTCAGCAAATTGCCCAAATATCCAGCAGGAGATCATGAGAAAACCTGATGTCTTGCAGTCAAACTGTGGAAGCAGGCTGTGAGAAACTTAAGACACATAGGGGAAGAAATCCTTATTCAAAGTAAAAAATGAATTTAGGCCCTATTTGCATTCTTTCAGAAACATGCAAAATGGCACTAATTACAACTGTCAATCACAGAGCAGTCCAAGTCTCCACCAATAGAGTAAAGGTTTCAAAATGAACAGAGCAGGAATTTAATTGCATTATTACTCCCTGGAGATTATAGCTATGCTGTAAGCAAGCTAGGGTTATTTTTGATTCAACACCATGTGTCAGAAGCCATTTGAAACCAGAACTTTTCACAAAAGAAGAAATTCCATATTAAATATCTCAGTCAGTAACTTTAAAAGTGATTTTCAGTGAACAAGAACCTGCAGCACGAAACATGAAAACTTCAGCAGCTTGCCCCAGTAAATCACTGTTCACCTGGAAGGAGACATGCAAACAGGCTCACTGGGAAGGCTGTGCAGCTGTGGAGCAGTGGGGTGGCTGGGGCAGAGGGCAGTGAGGGCACCCTGGGCTCTCATGGGACAGCTTATCTGCCCATGCTGCAGGCAGAGGGTACTGGACAGAAGCCCTATTTCACAATATAAAATTTAGAAACAACTCAAGTTAGAGGATCTGACAACATCATCACCCAAGGCTTCAATATGGCCAATCCTTCCCTCTTCCCAAGCTTGGTGTCACCCTGGCTGCAGCAGCACAAGCTGCCCCACAGTGCCTTGCCAAGCCCAGCAGCAGCAGGGCTGAAAGTCTAGTTGAGTCCAGGCTGGGAGGCTGCTTTGCTGCTCTGTCCCCACCCAGCCTGCCAGCAAACACTTCCCTGTTAGGGGGTTGACCTTTATCTCCCAGAAACTTCAAGTTCTTTGGCAGGTGCTGAGGCAAAGGCAATAAGATGGGCTCCTGCAGCTTGGGAGCAAGCTGGTCCAGCTGACCTCAGGCATTAGCTTGGGAAGGCAAAGGAAGGGGAAGACTTGCTCTGTTGGCAGCAGAAAAGAGATCAGGGAAAGCTTTTCAGGGTACTTCACTCGTGGTGTGCCAAGGTCTGGCATCCTGCTGGCATCTGCAGAGATCTTACGTCTTCACTTACCTATATCAGGCAATAATTTGCATTGCTTGGAAATTTCCAGCTTCACACATGGCCTCAAAATGAGATCTGCTGTTCTCAAAATGTTGTTTGTGCCACTCTTCTCAATGTCTGTAGAGAGCTGGTCTCATAGCACTGCCTCTTCTTTGTCAGCTAAGTTGCATTAGACAGAATCTAAAAATACATTAAATACTTTCTAATATTACTTTTTGACATAAGCAGTTACTATAGCTGCAAGAAGGATGTTGCAAGAAAGTGCATGAGGTTGCACAACTCCTTTTATTCAGCTGGGATATGTGCACTGAAAGGTCAAAAGGCCTTGGAATAGGGGTTTTTGTTTTAATGTTTGCCTTAGCATTCATACTTTAACAAAAATATCAAAAACAACTTCCAAAACTCGAATGAGCAGGTGATCTCGTTTTACTTCAGAGGCAACTGATTTAGCTTAGCTACAAAAATCTACCTGCAATGCAAAATTCAGGGAGATGCTGTCTAATATGTGAGAAATGGATAGGTAACAATTGACAAAAAAAACAGCATCTGAGCAGGCTGGGGCTCTCTTGCTTAGTGAGAGGGAATTTAACAGCACAGAGAGCTCACCAAATACTGTGTGTTTATAACACAGAAGTAGCTTTTTATATCAATTGTACAGAGATGCAACTCCTTCCTCTCAAGAAATACCCAGTTTGGTATTCATTAATTTACAAAGCACATAGAGGCAGAGCAGTACTCCTGAAACAAAGGCAAACCAAGGCCCTGGAAGATGTACAAGTCTGTTTTTTCTTGTCCAGTAAGAGTGGTGGATGTGACATGAAAGCCCCAATAACCCTATAACCCTGCTCTAGATACCAACCCAAGCTTCCACCCAAACATACCAAGATGACCAATTTTAGCATTAGTGTCTTCTCTTGCTCCCCAAATCCTTAATTGATACTGCAGCCCTCATGTTTCTGGATAAATCCATTAAGTTCTTCAGTGTCTGCCAACTAGCCTTTTAAAGGGAGGGATTAAAAAAAATAAAAAATAAAGGGAAAGCAGTTAAAGGTGAATAACCATCCCCTGCACTTGTGCTGTCACTTCTGTGCAGCTGCCATGGCTGCTGTTGTGATGTGCTTCTCTTCTGCACCACTTCATTTGCTCGGGTACAAAACAGGGATCATTTAATTAGTGCAATCTACATCCCCAGAATAAAGACTACTCACTTTGTTGAACAAACCAATACTGTCTTTGAATAATAAAAGCAGACTGATCTTAAGTGCTAGTGGAAGAATTCACTCATTCACCTTCACCTAAGGGGCAGTTTGCTCAGCCCTCTGTAAATTCCTGCTGTAAATTCCAGAGCTCCATGGGTTCTGATTCCAGTGCAGACTTCCAGTGCTCATTTTGTACACACCAAATCCAAAACATTATTTGTGAAGATCTGAGCAGAAGGAAGCTCATGGCAACTCCTAGTTCCCATGGAAAGTTGACAAATATGAGCAAGTTATCAACATATTTCCACAGCAGTTCTAAATTCATCCCTATCATCCCTGTGCACTCTTCAAATTGCTCCATAACAAAAGCTAAAAATAAAAATTCACTCCAGCTCTGCATAGGAAATCCATGCACCCAGCCTCAAGTCTCCAGCACCACTGCCTGTCCTGTAACCTTGGCGTCCATTACATACAAGCATTTCTTTTTCATAGGGAAAACTATGAAAGAACTGTAGGTTTTAACAGACTTCTCTCCTGCCTCAGAGAAGCCAGCCAGACCCAGGTTTCCCAGCCATTACCTGGGGAACTACACAAATGCACCAGCAGCCAGTGCAGGAAGGTCTGTGTTGGCTGTCTCACACATTTGCCAATTCTTTGATTTTCCCTGGTCGAGCTTTGACTCCCTCACATACAGTCCAGATGTTTTGATTTCCTTTCTGCTCCATCTTCCTACTTTCCAATCACTGCTAAGTTATTTAACATGTCAATAGCATTACCAGTGTCTTTACTGTGTCAGCAGAGTTAAGTAGTGAGCTAGTAAACACAAGGGCTTCAGAAACATCATGGTTATCATGCTTCAAGCCAAGCAAAGAACTTAACGTTCACCTTTATGAGGGGAGTTTTTATTTACCAACGCTCCCCAAAACTATTTTTAGTAGCCTCGCATTTCCATCAGCATATACAAACACTGTTTGTGTTATACCATGAATAAATACAAAAGAAAAAGAGCTTTTCCCACAACAGCCTCGATGGGCTACTTTTAATTAAAATCAGTTTAATGATTGATAAGCTCTAGTATTTCCAGCAGCAAATCATAAGTGGTTGACTGTTTCCAGAGACAGTGAAAAAACTGAAGATAATATAACTACATAAGCTAGCATAGTTAGTTGGTTTACTGGTTGTCAACATAGGAAAAATGTGAGGGTTTAACATGTAAATTCAAGAGCAAAAACTAAATCAATATTTTGTAGGAATCAGAAAGTTCAGCTATATAAACTTACGGAATCGTTGTTTCCAAGGCTTACTTTTAGTCTCTCGCAGAATTACGTCTGACATACTTCCTAGATCAGAATGAACAAGCAGGAATTTTCAGTATCTGATTAGTATTTAGGCAGGGGATGTCCCAATTATCAATTCCATACAGTTGCTACTTGGAAAAGTTCTTCACTTGTGCCTCTTAAGCAAACAAAGGAACACTGCAAATACCTGTGGCCTTGTGTCCTTCCTTTGCTCCCTGGGCTCACAGAGGCAGCAGAAGGCAATTCCATGTGCCTGAGCACACATTTGTGGAGACATCTCCTCCTTATAAACAGAACAAATCATCTGCAGCTGATCAGCCATACAACAAAAGTTTCATTCAACACCAGAGAGAAAACAGGAGTGAGTGTAGGGAGTGTGAAATCCTAGAGCTCTAACGGGACCCTCCCTAGCCCTGCATGTCTTCCTTGGTCACTGTCACCAAGAATGCAGTGCTGTCTCCAACAGCTGCTGCATCCACCTGCTTTCCTCAGCCAGGGCTGGTAGGAGGAGGAGCAGACAACACACAAGAGGGAGCATTTCCTCTTTTGGACTGTTATTTTATTTTGTAGTAAGATCCACATAGTATATAAAATATAACAGGAAAAACTGAACAAAACCTAGAAAATGAACCGAGGAGTTCAGCTGACGAACCACTACAGCTCTACTTCCATGGGTTCATGAAGTCTCCAGAACTCAAGGACTGTTTGCTTGTACTGTTACAGTTCTCTAGCATATGAGCCTACACCAAAAGCTGATATGTTTCAAATAAGCCATAGTTAAGTGACAGATGTAGAGGAAAAAAAAAAAAAAAAAAAAGTGGCTTTTGTAAGCCACAGCTGCCCTTGACAGAGGTTACAATGATGTCTAACTATATTGTAATGCACATTACATCAAGAACCTTGAAAGAGCCTCTGGGAAAACGGCTTCACATTAAGCATTTTAAAGAAAGGTCATAAATACTGCACTGTACCAACAGTACCTCCCAATGTCCTCCTTATGCCTGAGGAGCATTTGTGTTTTATAAGAAGCTACTACATAGAATGACACCAAACCTAGAGGTAGGTTATAGGCCAAGGTAAGTTACAGGAAAAAAAAAAAAAAAAAAAAAAAAAAAAAAAAAAAAAAAAAATCCCTTTAGAGCTAGTCACTGCACAGACTGCCCAGCAGGAAGCAAGGCAAAGTGTCAACTCTTTCCTCCCACCCTAAACATTGCTCACACAGTACTTTTAGTTCCTAGTGCCCTAAGAATGAGTGGACCATCAGCTGCTAGTAAATGCAGTCATGCCAAGAGAACAGCTTGAAGTTATTCAAGCAAAAACCTGTTACTGTGCAAAACTGATGCACTGGACTGTTACCAACCAGACCTCCAAGCTTAGGAAGTGACCCGACAGTAGAGAACCAAGGTGTTTTTCTTCTGACTGGGAAATACTTTACTAACCAACAAGAGAACATACTGCTAAGCCTACATGGAAGGAATCAAATATCAGCTTGTATCAAAACTTTAGAGACCAAAAAAAAAAAAAAAAAAAAAACCAAACCAAAAAAAAAACA
>VZUI01019406.1:0-12564 GCA_013401135.1 Cettia cetti | reverse complement strand
TGTGGCAGCAGTGTCCCCTGGCAGGGTGGCAGCAGTGTCCTGTGGCAGCAGTGTCCCCTGGCAGGGAGGGAGCAGTGTCCTGTGGCAGCAGTGTCCCCTGGCAGGGAGGGAGCAGTGTCCTGTGGCAGCAGTGTCCCCTGGCAGGGTGGCAGCAGTGTCCTGTGGCAGCAGTGTCCCCTGGCAGGGAGGGAGCAGTGCTGCCTCCCAGCTGTGTGCAATCCATGCAATCCACGGGAGATGTGCTGGGCTGGATCCCTGCTGCCACTGGGACTGGGCTGGATGGGATTCCCTGGAAATAGCAACCATAGGCTGTGCACCAGCACTGCCTTCCCAGGGCTGGTTTGTGAGGGCTGAGCCCAGCTCCGGGGAAGCTTTCCAAGGAAATGTTACCCTCCAGATCTCCCCCATCCCAAACAAAGCTTTCCCCAGCGTGTCTGACAGGAATGGAACAGAGCAGGCGAGAAATGCTGAGGTATTGCACACAGGCCCTGCATGCAGCACGGGGATAAATGGAATAAGCTGGACATGATTTTTCCAGCCATTCCAATTCCAAGCTCAGCCACCCATGGGACTAACCTTGCCTGCTTCTTGTTGACAAGTTCTTTAATTCATCCCGATGCTGATGACTAATATTCCTTGGGTAAATTCCTCGACCTTGCTGAGGTCAAATGCAAAACTCCGTTTAACTCTAATAGGGCCAGGATTTTCCTTGGATCCCTGCGTGTCCTGGTGGTACCTTTACAGCTCCTGCACTCGCCAGGCTCGGCCAGCTGCAGGAACACAATCCCCTCCCTCCCCACTGACACACCTCCGGCACCTGGATGGCAGCCAGGAGTATTTTGGTGAGAAAAGCTGCTTCCCAAATTTTTAGCAGCATCAGGTGCCTCCAGCAGCCTGCACCGAGGCCATCCCATGGGACCTGTGGGATGTGACCACCCGGCAAGGTCGCTTCTGCTGTTTGGGGGCAACAACAGAATTCCTGCAGCTTCTCGTGCTCCAGGAAACAAGAAATGGAGTTTGATTGGGGAATTTTTTCCACAGAAACAATAGAGACATGCCTGCAGCAGTTAGGAAGGGTTTATATTGCACCTGTGAAGGAGCGGGACATTGATTAATTAGATGTCAAATTACAGCTAGGTTGAGTTTGCTCAATTATTCCATAAATCTCCCCGTTGTCTAATTAGGTGAAGAAAGAAGCAAAATCAGACTTGATTCGTTTGATTGCTTCACTGAAATGAAGTGGAGCTCTCAAAACAGTTTGTGCTGGGGTTGGTTTTGCCAGGACATGGATGTCCCTGGCTGGCCCCACCTGGGACCCCAGTGCCCCAGCCCAGGGTCTCTGTCCCACCCCAGTGATCCCAGTCCCAGCCCCTCCAGGGATCTCCCCGGGCCCAGGCAGCCCTGACAGCTCTCACACTGCCTCAGGACATCACAAGATTTCAATTTATTTGCTTCTCCAGATGTGGACACTGTAATATAAATGTTGTGTCCATCTTCTCTGGATATCGACTCCCCAGCTCTGGAAGTGCTCAAGCCAGCCTGGAAGGGCCTTGCACAAACCTGGCGTAGTGAAGGATGACCCTGCCCAAGGAACAAGATGGGTTTTGGGTCCCTTCCAACCCAAACCCTTTTTTGATCCCATGAAAATCCTGGCATTCAAGTAACTGCAACTTTTATGACACACCAAAATCACTTCTTTTTTTTTTTAGGACAGAAGTAAAAATGCATTTACACAATAGCTATTGTTTGAGAGCCAAGATTTGCCTCCTGATCTCTGCCCCTGCCCTTCCCTTCCGGCTCCTCCTCAGCAGGAAAATCAACGTGGGCCTGTGGTGGCTGTCCCAGGGGGGATGGAGGGGGACAGAGGCACCCCAGGGGTCCTTCCCAGCCAGGCCATGCCTGTGCTGGCAGTGCCAGAGCAGGTGGCTCTTGGGCTCCCTGGCACCCCGGGCACTGCTCAGCCTCTGCCTTGGATGTGGTTCCACCACCCAGAGCGTGGGTAAAGGTCACTGAAAACCCAGGATCACAGAGGCAGCGCCAATGCCTCCAGGTTAGGAGCAAAAAACCTCCTGCTTTTCACTGGCAGCTCTTCATGGAAAAGATGTGTGCGTGAGAGGGTTTTGTTTGTGGGGATCTTTGTAAAGGATAACTTTGCGTCACCGCCGACGCTCCCGTCAAAGCTGCAGGCCTGCCTGTGCCGGGAGCAGGCCTTCCCTGGGGACAAACAACAGGACAAGGCCACATGTCACAGAGCACAGCGTGCCCAGAGGGCCCAGCCCGCCTGTGCTGGGGCCTCCAGCCCCAGGGAAAACACTGGTGGCCTGGGGTGTTGTTTTTGCTTTGAAGGAGGCGAGTGTGAGGAGCCTTTGCTCCGGTGCAGGTGGTGTTTAGGCAACAGCAGAGTCTGTTTTTGCAGCTGTCCGTGACCGTGCCTCAGCTCAGAGAGTCACGGAATCCCAGGACGGTTTGGGTTGGAGGGGACCTTAAAGACCATCTTGTCCCTTCCACTGTCCCAGGGTGCTCCAAGCCCCGTCCAGCCTGGCTTGGACACTTCCAGGGACTGCTGCTGGTTCCATGAAGTCCCTCTGTGTCCCCTGCCCAGCCAGCGGGGAGCAGGACAATGTCAGCAGCAGGGAAATTCTGGAAGCACAGTGTCCTCTAACACTTCTGGGCTGCTGCTGATGCTACAGAGCCACAGTTCCCACTGGGCCTGGCAACTGTGGGAGAAGTCCAGAGTGGTGCATCTTGTTTTGATCATGACATTTTGGGTTAGGGAACACAGCTTGACATGAAACCCAAAAATGCCAGAAATGCCTTTTGTCCACCAGTGGTTTTCAGCAGCTTGTTAAACACTCACAGATTGTTTGGGCAGCCCAAACCCTGACAGGCCTGTGATGGAGACATTTTTCCTTTGTTTGGGCTGATGTGTGAGGTTACACAGCTCTCACTCCCTCGGCCATTGCTGCATCCCCAAATGTGGCTTGGGAGAAACAGGCCTGCAGAGTGGCCAGCTGCTGTCTGGAATATTCCCATTAATGGTTGAGCACACAAGGTTTTCTGAACTCCTGGAGAGGTGGGCACAGAGAGGAGAGTGCCTGGCTGGCACAGCTGCAGGGCTTTAGGCAGTAACGTGCAATAACTTTGGCATGGAGAGGATGAGCAGGAGGGGATGGAAGGAGGGGATTGTGGCTCAGGACTGCTGGGTGGGGAGATTTTTGGCTCACAGGCCAAAAATGTGGAGCAGGAAAAGTCCACCTTCAAGGACAACATGCTTGGCTGTGATCCATGAAGCTCTTGGATGTGCTGGAAGCTGGGTGGTGACCTGGAGAAAGCCATGGTGAGGCCTGCTTGGTCTTGGGCTCCTTGAGGAGAATCCCAGCAGCAGGATGCTGACACCCAGATGTTTTGGGGTTGGGGAGGTCCCAGCTGGTCCCACCTCCCTGCAGGTGCTGCTCTGGCTGCCAAGGGAAGCAGGTGAGTGTGCAGCACCTGGGCTTTGGTGTTACCCCAAAGGAGCCCAGAGCTTTAGGGACAGCCTTGCTCTGCTCCAGACATAGAGGGAAGTGGCAATCAATAATTTGGGGGAGCCCAGCCTGTGAAATCCACCAGTCTGAAACCCTAAATTGGTTATTTTGGCATGCTGTGGGCATGGGAGAGCCAGAACTGCTCCATGCATGGCTGAGATTCTGCTGCTTTCAGCTGCCTGAGGCATCCAGCTTTTCTATTAAGCTCCAGTGCAGTAAAAATGGCAATTACAGTAAATTGTGACTTTTCCCTGGATAATGATGTATGCAAATGGGCTTTAAGGGAACAATTGAATTATGCTGATCCCTTCTGGGGCTCCACTGTGACACCAGAGCAGAGGTCTGGCACGGTTTGAGGGTGGAATCACCACAAGCCTTGTTCTGCTGCACAACAGGGTCAGGAGGTCTTTCCTTCTTCCAGCCTTCCTGGCAATACCTGCAGGCACAAAATCAGAATTAACACATTTTGAACCTGACATAATCCTTTATTAGCGCAGTCCTATTTGCAACTAATGCAGGAGAAATGTGGAATTTCTCTTCTAAAGCCCCCTGAGCTTCCCACCTCTCCCTGGAGGGGCTGAGTCTCCCTTCCCTGCTTGCGGAGGATCAGAAATGCAGCAGCCACTCCTAATTCCTGCACAGCCTCTGTCAAAGCTGCTGGAGACAGCCACCAGACCCTGGGTGTTATTTTGATTTTTTCCAGTTTAATTCACCTCCAAATTGAGTTTTACCTGAGGTCACACACAAATGTTACCAAGTTTCGGGTTGTTTTGCAGTAAAGTGCTGCCTCCTGCTGGGTGCAGGGCCCTCTAAAAGAGACTGCTCAGGGATTTATTACAGAGCATTTCCTTCACCGGAACCTTGGAAAAGGCTTTGCAGAGACTGCTGAGCATTATTATCACATACACTTGCCAAACCCCATTTTTTTTTAGTAACTTAGGGAAATACTAGAAAATTATATTGCCAGTCTCTCCAGAAACTAGAGAAGGCTTAAGACATCTTTAGGAATCTTCTAGTTCAGACTCTGATCTGTCCCAAAAATGAGTGACAGAATTCCTCAATAATGTTGACTAAAAGGAGATTTATATTAAAGACAAGCCTTACTCTAACATATGAGACTGTAGAGTGTGGGACAACTTTGCTCATAAAGGCAGAAATCCCTCTTTCTGTCAACCTTGAGCAAAATGTCTTCCCACATCCCAAAAAATTACTTATTAACATGATTTTTTTTAAAGTTAATTCCATTCCTTTGTGTAATTTCCTTAACTAACAGGAACTGAAAATATTCTGAGGTATGGATATCCCAGATTAAATTTATACACCACTACACCCTGGCAATGTACACACCTTCTATATGCTTAAATGCCAATTTTCTCTTGGTGCTCTGGGGAAGGAGAGCTTATTGATGACACCTATAACTAACAACTTCAGATAACCAATTTATTCTATTTACAAATGGCTCATGGGCTGTCAGTGGCAATATCTGGGTGTGTTCAATATTGCTGTTGTTATATCAGTAGGGGAAACTTTGCCCGTGTATTCTCATTTTGATTTCCCCTTCCTTTCCTGCGGAGGCTCTTGCTGTTCGTGTCCCTTTTGCCCGTCCCATGAGGGAGGAGTGACACAAAAATAACCATCCTGAGGCTTTTCTGCAAAATCCCAACAACCCACTAGATGGCAAACAACCCCTTGAAAAAGCCGACAAATACTGCTGTCTTATTTAAACAAAGCCAGCGAAATTCACCCCTGGCAAATCGTTAACGGAATTATATTCTGGCTTTTAGTAAACCCCAGACTACGGCTAAGCCTGTCAAAAAATCATTAGTAAGATACAAAAGCAAAAGCTGTTTCACATCTTGAACGTTGAGGTACAATATGAGCTTTTCCAAGGAGTGGTTTGGGTTGGAAGGGACCTTCAAGGGACCCCCTGCACTGTCCAGGGGCTGCTCCGGGCTCCCTGTGCCGGGCTCTCCGCACCCTCCCCGGGAGGAATTCCCTCCCAACCTCCTGGCTGAGCTCACCCTCTCACTTCTGTCGATGTAATGCACACCTCCACGGGCTTCTGCTGGCTTTCTGCACGGCCCACTCCGCCCATAGGGACAGAATGTCATGCTTTATTGCAGCCAGTGGGGGATCTGCCACTGACTCAGAGTTCAGCGCAGGTTTCGCTCAGATACTGCCGGAGAAGTCAAGTCCCTGACAGAGCAGCAGACGAAGAGGCGAGGACCTGACGGCCCTGATCTTTCTGCTGTGAATCATTCTCTGAGGAGGAAAAAATAGCATAAAAGACCTCTGGAGGGTAAGGAGACACTTGAAAATGCTTTAAAAGCAGAACAAACTTGCAAAGCCATGAAGAAATGCTTGAAGAGCTCACAGACCATGACAGGAATTCATTCCTGCAGGGAGAGAAGGGGCCAGCTGACATCAAGCTGACATCACCCCCAGCTCTACCTTTGCTCTGCTCTGCGCCCTCCTTGCCTTGCCAACTGTTTTAACACTTGGATGATAGAAGTAGCAACTTGTTTAATATTAAAGCAGCTTTTTTCATTTATACACAGAAAGAGCTCTTCCTCAGGAGTAGAGCAGTGAGTTGTGGCCACAAAATCCCAGCAGGAGAGCAGGAGAGGGTGTCAGCCCCCTCAGAGCCCTTCCAGAGCAGATCTGAACAGCCCAAGAGCCCTCCTGGTTCCTCTGACCATGCCCACAGACAGTGCTGCTCTCCCTGACCTCGCCTGACCTCACCCCACGCTGGTTACAGCTCAGCAAATGCGAATATGCAAACGGTGTAGTGGTGAAAGATTTGCTTGGTATTTCCATGAGGTGAAGCATCTCTGCAGCAGCTGTGTCTGTGCAGGGGAAGCACCTGCTGGCACCGTGGGCGTCTTGCAGCTCCACGTTTCCTTCCCCGTGATCAGATAAGAGGGGTTTGGTGACAGCCCTGTCCTCAGCAGCAGGATGTGGCCGGGGTGTGCTCACACGGGGCCTCTCGTGGCTTACGCACGCTGCCTCAGCCACGCTGTGCTCCCGGAGCCGGGCTGGGACAGGCACCTGCAGCTCCTGCTGCACAGCAAGGGAGCTCTGGGACTGGGGTGTCCCTCCGGGGCTGGGGTGTCCCTCTGGGGTTGGGGTGTCCCTCTGGAGCTGGGGTGTCCCTCTGGGGCTGGGGTGTCCCTCCGGGACTGGGGTGTCCCTCTGGGCAGTACCAGGGCTGCTAATGCAGTCTTGGTGGGCAGGAAACGCCCCAAGGCTCCCAATGCCCTGAGCCTGAACAGCGAAGCAATTCCTGGGTAAAGCTACTCCATCTTAAACAGATTTAACTTGGGAATGCTCACTTGGGCTCAGCCTGCTGTGCAGGTGATGCTGGGCTTTGTAGGCTGAGTGCCACAGTCATGACAGAACCAGACACTGCACTTGGTGGCTTGTCCATGCCCACGTGTTCCCCAGCTCCCAGAGGCGGCCTGGCCCTGCTGGCACACACTCCTCAGCTCTTGCCCCACAAGAGCTGGGTAAGCCTGGCCAGCCAAGCCAGCCTCATCTTTCTTTTTCTGTCCTTCAAAGCTGCAGACTCATGAGGAAAGCTCTAAAAATACTTTGGGCCTCTCGTCATAGTGACAAATGACCCCCTGCCGGAGCCGGAGCTATATCTGTCCCTGACATGAGCCGTGCAGGATACAGCCTGTTCTGGTCTGTCCCCTCTGAGTGGCTCTGCTGTGACCTGCTCCAGCCGAACACCCTGACCTGCACTTCCCTGCTCCCCCCTGCACCGCCAGCCCACTCAGCTGGGCCAGACTTGGGACACCCACACCTGCACACAAGGACAAAGGAGGGGGCCGCACCCCAGGGACAAACCCAGGCACGTTCCCTGCTCAGGAGGATCCAGCAAGAGCCTCTTGCTGAAGCACAGTGGGTTTGGGAACCTGGTCCACGCTCAGCATCATCCTCTCCCAGGTGCTGTTTTCCTGGTTTTCGTACCCCAGCTGGGAATACCAGCAGACCCACAGCATTCCACTGGGCGGCTGGGATCTCAAGTGACGCACTGGTGGGGATGTCACCCGGGCTTGTTGTGCGTTTTTCCCCGTTCCCAAAGGTGGCCAGAAGGGTTTGTCACCCCCCCCCAGGACTGGCTGTGCCAAGGGATGGAGCTGTGCCATCGCGGGGACGCGAAGCAGCCTGTTCGTTCCTGTCACACCTTCCCGGTTTCGGGTGTCACCGGCGGCGCTGAGTCAAACCTGGGGCACAGCAGAAACCACGTGCCCTCGGAGCCACCTGGCAGCAGAGATGTCACCACATCGCTGTCACATTTCGGGGCAATCACCCGGTGCTAAGCTCTCCTTCCACCCTCCGGGGCTGCCCACACAGAATTCCAGCTGCTCGTGGCCAGGCTGTGCACAAACACGCCCTGTGCAAGAGGCAACGCTGCTCACGCCCAGCCTCGCCTGAGAGAGATCCAGCCTTTCAGGTCGTTATTGTTGCTGATCTACGCCTCAATGGGACTTGATAAGATCCAATAAATCAAATTCCACGTGCTTTTCCTGGAACACCGGCGTGTCTCAAGGAGAAAAGCAGGGTTGAGTTCTAACTGTGCTGGGAAACAGGTTTGAACTTCAGTGACTTCAAACCTGATGTTCAATTTGCAAATGCATCAAACTGCTATATTTGTATATTTATTTCTATTAATACTACTGTTACAGACAGGTGAGCTAGTGAACATCAGTCTGTAGGAAAAGCTAATTTTAATACATGGTGAGTATTCTTTACTTCCTTGTTTTCTCACTACCTTTGATGGAAGTTGAAGCAATTTGTGTCTGTTGTGATGGGAAACTTGAAGTCTCGAGTCCATAAACTCAAGAACTGAGAGAAAAAGGCTTCATTTAGGCACTAAACCTTCTGAAAAATCTATAAAACACTCACAAAAATGCAGATTTACTGAGAAATCAAAAGGCAGCAAATGTTGTGTACTGGGTATGAGGTTTGAAGAGCACCAGTTTTCCAGTTCTCCAGTGAATTTTACATTCTAGATGACAGAATAATTGAAAACAAAAAGCCCCTGCTTTCATACATTAACAATATTTACATCGTTTCTTGATACTCCAAGCCAGTCGCCAGCTGTGCCTCCACTGCAGTAAATAAGAAATGAGTGAGAAGAATCCCGCTGAAACCAAGGCAGGGAGGGATTGGGGAGTGGGAGGCTCAGTTAACCTGAAACAGAGAAACATTTACAGCCAAGTGTATCCCAACCGCCCTGGTTTCACACCCGCTTATTCACGGTGCAAACTGCAGGGTGTGACTCCACTGCTCAATTCCTCTTTTCTCTTTCAAAACCGGTGAGTAAGAACTTAAAGAACTCCCCCTCTGGGAATAATTTCAAATAATCCTCCTTGTTCCTCTGAGCTGTTAATTCAGAGCCCGAAATTGGAGTCTCTATAAATCTTTCATACAGGTATCTAACGAATTTCTCTTCGAGTTATAATTTGGCAGAGCAAAACACTGTTTATCCAGCTGGAATAAATCCCACGGCCAAGTTTTTTTGGCACCAAACTTTCATATCAACGCAAACCCAGTACTCCACACATACGGGGGCTGTACTTGACATCAGAAGTCCTGTTCCAGCTGATAATGCAGATTTTTGTCACTGAGATGGAAGGGAATTACAGATTCTCAGTTAATTTATCACATTCAACATGAAGAATTAAAGTCAATCTCCAAAATTACTCAATAGGAAAAAAAAAAAAAAAAAAAAAAAAAAAAAAAAAAAAAAAGAAAAGACACCTTCCAAGTAATGGTTTACTTTGGAGATTTTAGAATGTAATGAACAGATTGATCAATAAGTTGATCTAAGCATATTCTCCATTGTCTTAGTCTCGTCTGTTTGCTATGACAGCAGAAACTTTTAGATCTCAGCTCATGTCAAAATATTTTGCTGCCTAAATTCCTGTCATGTTGTTTTCTCACAGCCATCATTCTTCAAGGAAATCAGATTTTTCTGTCATCATAGATTCTTATTTTCTCAAAATAATCCTTTCTTTTCTGTTAAGGTAATTGCACACTGTTATTTGTAGTATTTTGCTAAGAAAATTTTTGTATTTCGTTCAGGGAAACATTTGCTGCCAAGCCTGTAAATCCTGAGGGGATTTAGGCGCTGAGGTGATGTCACTGCCCACCAGAAGAGAGAGTTTGGGATATCCAAAACTCCCTTTCCATGAGGTGTTTCCTTTTTTCCCTTTTTTTTATCGCTCAGCTTTGGTGTCTCTCACTGCAATCAGACACCTGGAAGAACAAAATCAGTTTACATTTGTGTACAAGTGGTTTAAAAAGGAGCTTCCATGGCCTGCAGAGTTCCAGGCCAAAGGGCTCCAGGAGAAGCAGGCTCGTTAATTCCTCATCATGACTCAAGCAGCAATTATTGATTGATGCCATTTTCCAGCAGTGTCCTGGCAACAAAGCACCGCTCCTGCTGCCGAGGGGACAAGGCACTGCTCATCCTTATTGAGTGCAAAAATAACTCACATAAAAACATCAAGGATGGGTAAGAATGGTCAGGCGGCTTGAGCTGCGTAAGAAGAGCAAGTACAAATCTCCGCAGCTTTTTGAAATATCAAAGTGTAACCTGGAAAACCGGAGTGCATTAGAAGCAATAAATGATGGGTGTGTGCACAGAAAAAAAAAAAACCAACTGGGCAAATTCCACTGCGCTGACACCTGCTGCTTCCATGACTCGTTTTTCCTCCTTTCCAGCCCCTTTGGCACAGGGTGGCAGCTGGGAGGGAAATGAAAAGTGCTGTTTGCCTTCTGCAAATACCACATTACCCGGGATTTTCACTTCAGGCTAATCTGAGGGTCAGAGCACTGAGTCAACTCTTGCCAGCTCTCCTTTTATTACTATTTCTTTAATCTCCAATGCATTCCGTGGGCTGTAAATTGCTTTTGCCATTGCAGAGGTGTTTAGCGCCTGCATTGTGAGTTCGTGGGACTTTTTTTGGCCCTGTTATCACAATTCCAAAGACTGTTCCAGGTTTCTAAAAGGCCAGCACTGTTCCAGGTTGGCGGTGAGATTTTTTTTTTTATTCCGTGTAAAATTGTTTTTAAAATCACAGAGATGGTACAGCACATGGCTATAGGAGAGGAGGTTGTCAAAGGGCCAGGAAAATAGGGTGAACTATTCCAAATAACTGAAAAATAAAAAATGTCCTTTCCAAATAGGCAGGATTCCTACTGAGTCATGAACCTGCACATGAAACAGCTCCCAATTAAATGCTTTATTTCCATTTAAAAACCCACTATTTTGGTGATAGCTATAGACTCTGAAGGCCCAAACTATAATAGGAAAAGAAGAGTAAAAACCAAATGTATTGCGGAGACCTTTCTAAACAATGTGCTTGTAAAACTGGGGAGGTTTATTAATGTCTGTAACCATAATGCAAAATAACGCGCTGCTCCACACGCCGTGAGGAGGATGAGCAGACCACGAGCACCTCAGCCTCCTCCTCACGGCTGATCCCCTGGATCCTGAGGGAGCTGGGAAGGGTCTGGAGCCCCAGGAGGGGCTGGGGGAGCTGGGAAGGGGCTGCAGCCCCAGGAGGGGCTGGGGGAGCTGGGAAGGGGCTGGAGCCCCAGGAGGGGCTGAGGGAGCTGAGGGGGCTCAGCCTGGAGCAAAGGAGGCTCAGGGGTAATTTCTGTCTCTGCACAAGTCCCTGCCAGAAGGGGACAGCCGGGGGGGTCGGGCCCTGCTCCCAGGGACAGGAGGAGAGGGAACGGCCTCAGGGGAGGCTCAGGCTGGACAGCAGCAGGAATTTCCCCATGGAATGGGCGCTCAGGCCTCGGAAGGCTGCCCAGGGAGGTGTGGAGTGCCCATCCCTGTAGGTGTCCAAAGAATTCCTGGACGTGGCACTCAGTGCTTTGGGTTAGTGACAAGGTGGGGATCCGTCACAGCTTGGACTCGACGCTGGACGTTGACTTCCAGCCCCCGGGATCGTGCGATTCTGTGACCGTTCCCGGGGGCTCTCCGCCTGCTCCCCACACAACATGGCGGGTACGGCCCCTCAGGCACAGCTGCCACTCAAACACAGAGAGCCAATCAGGGACCGCGGTTGCGGCGGGGGGCGGGACTTTCCCAGTTGGCGTGCGCGCAGTCACGGCGGCGGAGGGATCTGCGGCGCTCCGCTGTGCTGCGACCCTTCCCAGAAGTGATGCAACCGTCGGAGCTGTCCCGGTGGCCGTGTCCCGCATGGTCGCGACAGCGAAGGCATGTCGCGACATCCTGGCCTGGCCAGGAACGCTGAGACGCTGCTGGCGCCGCTGCGGCGGCGTTCGGGATCGCGGTGTCTGGGAGCAGCGGCGGCTGCGACGTGCGCGGCCGTTGTGCTCTTCCGCGCGTCTCGCCATGTGGGAATGTTTCCTCATTTATTGTGAATTTATTATCTACAACGGTTAAAACGGCAGGAGCTGGCCTTTGTTTTTCCTTAATAAATGAAGTTGGAGGTAGCTTTCTGCTGGATGTTTCCAGTCTGGAAAGGCGCAGCCCTCCTTTTACCAATAATAACCAACAATCCCCTTATTTTTATTCAAATTTATGGATTTTTTTTTTCCCCCGTGTGACCTATTCCAAGCACCAAAAACTCTAAGACAGAGCTTGGATCTAGGACCCGAGCCCCGGGTCAACCACCTATGTGATATTTCTGTGTTTTATACACCTATTTGGTACCGTGTCTCGGCCCATGGCGGGGGTTGGACTGGATTGACCCTCACAATCCTTTCCAGCCCAATGAGTGCGGTGATTCCGGGATTAAATCGCGCTTTATCCAGCGCCATTCCCGCTCCCTCTGGAATTCTGCACTGGTTTCCCTAGTCCTTGTCGCAGTCCCCTGTTTGCTGTGCCTGTCCTGTTCCCGGTTCCCATTCTCGGTCCCGTTCCCGGTTCCCGGTCCCAGGGCGTGTCCCGCGGACTCTTTTTTCCCGCCGCCCCGCGCGCGCGCGCGGCGCTGGCGCGTGCGTCACTCGCGGGGCCGCGCAGTCGGCGCGCGGCCGCCGCCGGGAGCGGACC